>JAEIIF010017215.1:0-24939 GCA_018874455.1 Drosophila trapezifrons | reverse complement strand
TTCACTGCGTTGCAAACTTCTGACTAAAATTATAATACCCTGCAAGGGTATAATAAGTATTATATTTCCATCATATTTTATAATTTTTTGTACCTATCATAAATCTTCCTTTAACAATCCCTGTCCCTCCTAACCACGCCTGACTGCCCCTCAATTTTGACTGAGCTTCTGCTCCGTTTCGGGTTTTGTCTCTGGACACTTTGTGGGAGTGACAGTGGCAGTTTGTAGTTGTTGTTTGATTGATAACATGCGATTAATAAAATATTGAATGGAGAGCGACACCCGCACACCTCGGGCACGAAAATTTGCATGCGACATTGCAGCAAAAATGCATAAATCACTAACCCAAGGGGGGAGGATACACCCGCCCGGAGCCCGCAGCTAAATTTATAATAAATTGATGAGCTATGGCCAGTTTTTGTGTGTGCGTTTATTATTAGATGACTAATATAATTTGTTTATTTGCCGTGCTCTCTCTCCATGCTCTGTACCCGGCCTGTCTGGCCTCGGATTTGATGGGAAAAGTTCAGGAATTTTATGGATACAAGGCTGCGAGCATTTCTCACCTCTGACTTTGCGACTTTGTCCTTTGTTGCATTTTAATCAGGCAAATGTATATGTTGTATATTAACATATATGCACATGTCGTCGTCGTCGTCGCCGCCGTCACACCTGCCGCCGACGCATCGAAGTATTCTCCGCGCTTTTGTATCAATGATAATTATTTTTCTGCCTCGTCGCCGTTGGCTGCACACACAAAAGGAATCAAACAAAACTTTGTCCCTTTGTCTAAACATTGATGAGGGGGTGGATAGGGGGAAAAGCAGAAGGGTGGAAGGGCGGTACGGCGGAAAAGCGGAAGGTTTTTCCCCTCCTCGCATGCCGTGCCAAATTAAAAGTGAGAAACAAATGCAAACACACAAAGGTGCCAAAGGTTTCCCTCCTCCTCCCTGTCGTCTGTCGCCTGTCTCAGTTTTTAATATTTTTTCCTGCCGAGTTTGCGAGTGAGCGAGTTCTGCTTTTCTTTTCGGAAAAACTTATATGCATATGCGCGACAAAAGCAAATAATAATCATATAGGACAATGGCAGTGTGCAGGGCAGACGGGCTTTATTCAAGGAGCTCTTCAAGGCAAGGATATCTTGGGAAGTTTCTCCAGGAACTGGCTAAGAAAGTCTATTATTTTAAACATTTTTTGAGTAACTAATATTTTTAGAAGACACTTTTTCAGGTAAGAAAAGTTTATTTTCATCAAGACTTATTCTAAAAGAAATACCATAATTATAGGAAATGATTAGAAGAAGTCTTCTCCGTAAGCTTAAACTTTTCCAAGCCATTTCCCTCACCCAACACATCTTTCAGAGATTTTTTTTTGCTTATACTTTCTGTGTGCATCCAAGGCACACAAACTTTTTCCCCAGGATCTGCTCTCCTCTGTCCAGTTTTGCTGGCCGCCCAGTCAAGAGTGCAGCGAATGTGCAGCCTCCTTGCTGCCACATTTCCCGCCGTTGCCGGCGCCGCCCCTCCCAATGGCTTCCCTCGAAGAAAAGTCACAGTGTTTCCCCAAGACTTGCCGGCTGACTGGCTGCTTTGCAGACGCAAAGCGAATGCAGCTGCTCCTGCTACAGCTACTTGCCAGCAGCTTATTTATATCAACTTCTCGCCATTTCCCTCGTCAGTTTTCCCTGCCAGCTTGGCACTTTTGCACTCGACTTGACTTTAAAGCCCCCGCTAAGAGCCACCGAGCCACTCAACAGGTTGTTTTTCCGAGGGTTTCCAAACGGCAACAAAACAAAACACACCAAGGGGAGGTGGAGGGGAAAAAAAACACAAACAATGGAAGCGTGAAAATATCATGTCGACTCTCGAAAGTCAACCTTTTTCTAAAGGACGAGAGCGAGGCGGGTGTCGGGTGTCTGAAAGTAGCAACCACATTAGAAGCCCCTCAGCAGGAGCAGAGCGCCAAAAGTAACAGCAAACGGCTCTCAGCTCCCAGGGACCCCACTTTTCCCCGCCTGCTGGTTTTCCCCCAAAAATGTTGGCAATGTGCCGCAAGAGGTTTGAGGGAGGTCGGAAAAATGGGTGGCGAAAAATGTCTGCGATGTCTTTTCGTGTCCTGCGTTTGTCTGCTCTGCTGGGTGCTTTTTTCCTTCTCCCCCTTTCCTTTTTATTTTATTTTTTTTTGGGGTGGTTACTTGGCTTGTACTTGACCTTGAAGCCACACAAATGCAATTTGTGCGACTGGCTGTGTGTGTGCGCTCGCTTATGTGTGTGTGTGTGTGTGCTTGTAGCACACTTTTTGGAGCTGCTGGGGGTTTTTCCTTGGACTTTTCGCAGCATCCTTGCTGGGAACTTCTGCTGCCTTGGTGGAAACTGTTTGCGTTGATTTCGGCATATTTTTGCTGTGTGCGTGTGCGTCGCAGGCCTACAATTACGCAATGTAACAATTGCCTTTTTAAAGTGTGTCTGTGTCTGTGTCTGTGTCTGCCTCTGTCTCTGTCTGTGTGTGCGTTTGTCAAAATATTTGTGGTTTCCGGGTTTTTGTGGCTTTTTGGCCAACAACAAAAACAGATTGAATCCAGGCAACATGTTGCCATAACTTGTTGCTTTGCCACAATTTTTCCCCGGACAACTGCAGAAATTTTAATTTGTTGATTTACTGATGATATTAAATAGAGACAAAAAATAACCATGCACAGAGAGAATAAATTAAGTAAGTTGTTTGTATTGAAAATGATTAAAGCAAGAAAATAGGGTTCGTTAAAATCTAAATACTTAATATTAAATGTGAGATATAAGTCCTGTTGTCAAATACTTTATGATAAATTTATATTGGCATATGTAAATCGTAGTTTTGCTTCTTAAACTTTAATTTGTAATGGCAGTTTAAGATTATTCCATATAAATGTGTGCCATGAAGCATCTCAGGGGCTAGTTATTAACCATAAGGGAAGTAAGCCGTTTTATTTGGTATTAGAAGTAAATAAAATAAATTAAGTCTGCTTTCTGTGTTTTCTACAAATATTTTGTTATGTTAATTCTGGTAGTTCCTTCCCAAGTCATAAGTTTAAGTATTTTCCCTTAATCAATATGGTTAATAATATGGTTAAATAATAGAGCTGTGTTTTTTTTTGTATAAGTGTTATATTTTATTTTTGCCATGTTATACATTTACTGTATCTTATAAGTATATGTTTTAATAAGCAATGTCCTCTATTTTTCAAGCCTTTTTTAGACCATTTTTTGTGACCTAATTGACTAGACTCCATTTTTTTCAGTGCCCTTCTCTCTCTCTGTCGTTCTCTGCGTTATTTATGTTATGCATATTTAATGGTCTCTTTTTTTCTGCGGCCTCTGCAATTTGTCAATGTTAAATAATTTGCTGCATTTAGTTTTTGCTTTTGTTTTTATTCAACTGGCCCGCGTGGGCGGAGTGGAATTTATTAATTTTGTAATCCGATTTTTTGTGCGTGATTTCGATCTAATTGCCGGCAATTGCATTTGGCCTAATGCGACATTTGACTTTTGTTTTTCGGGGTCCTGTGATTTGGCATTTATGGTTTTTGCCGTTTACGCCAATTTGTCACACAAACAATAACAAGCACGGCCAAGCACTAATGCGATTTGTTGATCACGGTCAAAATGTAATTAATATTAACTAATAGCTGGTTATTTATTTGCTACTTTGGAGAGTTGTGAGGGGGCCTGGGAGGACTGCAAAAAATGCACTCTTTCTCCCAATGGGGTTGCACAACAACGAAAAAGTAAGGCACTTCCTGCGAAACGTTTGAATAATTCATACAAACTCCCCGGCTATCAATTGCAACATGCTGATGAAAAAACGCTTACAAAACACTGCAAAAATAATGGGCAGCCACTAGCAGCCGCGCTGGCAGCAGGCAGCAGGCAGCAAGTAAAAAGTGTTTCTTCTCTGTATTATAATAATAAAGTGGCAAAGTAGCAAGTGGCATAAATTGCAACCTCATTCAAGCGATTCGAGGCCGAGGCGGAAGTTGTCGTCAGTTCAGTTCGGTCGTGGGCCAAACTGAATTGCGTAGACCCATAGACCCATAGAAGAAGAAAACGGTATGAGTGTGCCCCGTACTATATGTATTTATAATAATTGTTTTTCTTGCCGCCGCCACCAGCCGCTGTTGTTTCGTTGCCGTCGCCTTCTGCTAAAAACCCAACGTCAGAGCCTCTGATATTTATCTTTTCCCTGCGAGTGTAAGTAAGTAAGACGAGTTCCTCCTCCTCTCCGTCCGCTGTCCGTTGTCCGTTGTCCGCTGTCCGTGTGTCCGAATGTAGATTTGCAATCAACAGCAAAAAGCGAGTGAGGAAAGCAGCATGGAACACACACAAGCCAAGCTCGAAAAAAATAAAACATTAAAAAACTGAAAACTAAAACAAAAAGCTGCTACTACAAAAATGTGCACCTCCGGTAAACGAAGGTTTTCATACACTTGCGGGATGATCTAGAAGGGTCTATGTATTATTATATAAAACTAATTTGTATAAATCGAATTTTAATATAATATGCAAGCTTTAATATAATTATGTCGTTAGTATTCTGCGTTAAAAACTATTTAAAAAAATATTTACTTAAGGTTTTGTATGGTAAAAATAAAATTTAATTAAACCCATACTTCTTATTCCATCTTTAAGATTTAATTAGGTTTTTGCATTCATTTATTTTTTTTAAAGAGTTAATTATCATATACTGGACATTTTTTGTTTTATTATTTTCATAAGTATAAATATTATGATTAATTTAGGTAGATATAAAAACATATTTACATATCCGTTAGCCTATATAATTTCTCCTATAATCAGAGATAATGTTTAAAATAAGATCTTTGATTAAGTCTATTAAAAAACAGTTTTTTTAAACTCGCAAATAAAAAACTATATAAAATATGTAGTTGGTCAGTAAAATAAATATTCAGAAATTATAAATATTTTTAATATATTTATACTATTTAATTTCCAAAAATATTTATTTAAATCTTCCTTAGTTCCTCAAGATGCATGTAATATTTTAATGTATTAATGATACCCCTTATTCTTAGGGTATTATAAACAACAACAGCAAGTGTAATGTGCTCTGTTGCGGCAATAATCACTGCCTGCTGTTGTTGTTTCTGTTGATGTTGCTTTTGGTGTTGCTACTGTTGCTTGTGCTGTTGTTGCTGCTGCCGCTGCTGCTGCTGTGTGCCACATATGAATGAATGCCTCGGCATTGTTGTTGCTACACGCCACTAGATGTCGGCATTTAACTTCTCAACTTTTTTGCATTTGACCGCGTGTGGGCGGTGGATAAAGGGGGAGGTTGAATAGTGACTGTGGCAGAAGCAGCTAGAAGCAGAGGCAAGTGCAGGAAACTACTTTGCATTTAATTGTCTGTAATGACGTGCAATATAAAATGTTAAAAATCTGCACTAAAATCCAAACACAAAAATGTTCCGGGGGATGAGAATAAAAAGGGAGAGAGAAGGAAAAAAGAGAACCAGAAATGCTTTCTTTTTCAGCTTTGCTAATTGAGTGAAAAAAATGGGGAAAACCATCAAGGAAGTAAAGCAGACACTTTCCAGGGGTTTTTTTGTAAAGGAAAATAATAGAACTTTCAACTTAATTAAGGTAGTCGTCGGAAAATGTTATGATAAGAACAATAATCTCTAATCTCTAGTTTATATTTAAAGATTTACGATAAGAATTAATTTTGTTTATAATTAATAACATTTCTTTTGTATTTCCTGTGAGATATATATTTTATAAAACCATTTCTCTGAGTCCATAAATTCTAGTAAGTATTAGGAACAATTTTTAATAATGTAATTCATTTTGTAGGCAGTAGAGTGCCATAATTGATTATTTATTTAGTCACCTGTATTTATATGACTAACCTTGACAAAGTCAGGGTTTAAATAAGTAAAAGTTTAAGCACTGTGAGCAGTTTTAAGCTTTTAGTTAACTAATCATTTTCTTGGAATATCCTCAATACTATTTCCGTTTTTTTAATGTCAATTTAAATATTTGTACCAACCCTTCTATTCCTATATATATATAAATTCCTGAATATATCTTCCCATATTTCTACCTTAATTGCCTTTGACAGAGCTCAGGCAGGAACCATCAGGGTTTTCCGAACAACTTTTGCCATTTGAAATTCCGGCCAAGTGTTTGGCCCAAAGTGTGAGCCCCATAAATAATGCAGGCCCAACCCTTACAGATCTCAGTTCTCGGATCGCAACTCTCTCCCCTTAACCCTTAAACCCACCAAACGTGCGCAATTGTGCGCTAAAACCAAACATGAATATTTTCACTTATTATTTTCATACATATAAAAATTTGCAAGGCTAGGGGAGGCAAAAGGAAGGGCGCACAGGAAATCGACGCACTCCGGCTCTATTGAGCCGTGAATATGTTGGAATATATAATCAAGTGTAGGGCCCTTCCACTTCCAACCGGGGGTTGTAAGTCAGTCTAGGAATCAGACACCCTTTAGGCGAACATATATGCGGGAAGTTACCATGTCAAGGAAGGAAGAGAAGCGGCGGCACTTGCTTCGTTTGGCGCACAAGTGTATCATAATAATATTAAATTTGATTTCCAGGCTCAGGCTGCGGTAGGCGAACGAACTTCGCTCTTCGCTCCGGCATCGTCGCACACAAATTGCGCTGATTGCGCAAAAGTATCGATGACTTCTTGACAAGGTCTCGATGCTCCCGACTCCCAACTCACAGCTCGCATCCTGAACTCGGAACTCGCGAGTGGCGTCTCCCGTCGCGTAGATGGGGACATGGGGAACGACGGCTCTGATTAATCAAATTTGTGCAAAACAGTGGAGAAATCAACTCCAGGGCTGCCTGGCACACACAAATAATGCAATTTTCCGAGCAGCAGCCGCCAACATTGTAGTTAAAACACAGCCAGGATTTTTATTGGGCCTGGCCAAGGAATAACATAAATAAATGGCATGAGTGGGGAAGGGCTCCTTCTTCTTCCGGCTGCATTTTTATGGTTAGCTTGCATTTTATATAAAAGCCGGGTTCCCTTTTTTACGGCTGCTCTAGCAGTCAGGTGGAAGATGGTACACCGAGGAAAATAAACAGGTTTTAAAATCTCTAAGAGAAATTAAAGTTGTAATTGTATAAAATAAAATTAGATTATTAAATAAAATAATTTAAAGACAATAACATTTTACGTAAGCCCCTCAAGTTCAAAATAAAATAATTTTAACATTTATGAAGTCAGTAAACTTTGGGGTATACATTTAAGGGTTTAAATATGGTCTAGATTTATTTTATATTTATTAATTTAACATTCCAGAGCTAGTTTTTAGTCGCTATAAATTCACTAAATTAAATTTCTTTCCTTTAAGTGCATTTGCAGTAAATTTGATTGTAAATGAAGGCAAGCAGTAGTTCCTGGCTGGCCAAACAACAAAGTTGCCTGAATGATTGCCACTGAATCCGGACGGATCCGATTTTCGGGCTATTCCCGGGGAAGTGCCGGAGAAATTTTAAGGGTATATTCCGTGTTTATCGTAAAAGTTTCCCACGCAACATTCTCGGAAATATTCGTGAATTTATTGCTTTGTCACTTGGCCCCCTCACGCTCCCTCAGCGTTGCTCCTCGTGTCCACCGTCATCTGCTTAATATTTTTTGCATACTTAATTATCTCCCCCACGTCCGCTTGTCGCTCGCAGCTGCAACAGCAACTGCAGCAGCAGCAGCAGCAGTAGCAGCAGCAGCAGCCATGCAGCGGCATTTGAACATTTTATTATTTAGCGGATGTTTAATTGTATCTATTTAATTTTCGCATGCCGTCACCCGCCTGGCCTCCTGTCCTCTTGCCGTATGTTTTCGTTTTCAGTTTTCGTTGCCATTCCCATTCCCATTTCCATTTGCAATCGCAATTGCAATTGTCATGTTTTTTGCTTTATTATTTCTTGCCGCTAAAGCAACCCCAGCAATCGGGCTACCGGAGAATAACAATTAAACTAAATTTAAATTATATGTGTGTGTAATGCTTGCAGTCGACTGGCCCATTTTTTTCCTTCTTTTTCTTTTTTTTTTTTTTGCCATAATTATACTAAAAATACAGCCAAACACAGCAACAGCATTCATCAATGTTGCGAGTCGAAGTCAGGTACACGGAAAGAATTTAAAACGTTTAGGTTTTGACTTCTAGGGGTGGAAATATATTTGTAATTGTTTAATGAAATTTTTAAATAATTTTAAAATATATTTATCAAATGATTTATGTACTGAATTAAATTCTTCAAGACAAGTCTATTTTCTTTAGACAAATTTGCTTAAAATTTATAATAAGCCGTAATGCAATTTGTATTTATTTTTAAAATATATATTCCTTAGAATTTCTGTTCTAAAATTACACATTTAAGACAAATTCTCTCGTAGTCTTCTTCTACATATTTAATATTATTTAAAAAACCAGGTGCTCAGCTCTAAAAATCTACTACAAATATTTCCAGTGCCTTTGCAACTTGCATTTATTTATTATTTTATGGCAAGCGGGTAACGTGAGTCAGAGCTCGAGGCTGCCACACTTGATTGAGTGCCCAAGATGAAGGGTATTCCACTCTTCGATCTCTTGACATATCCGCAGTTTCTTGTTTATTGTTATTGGTGGGCTGTGCGTTGCTTTGTCGGCCTGTTCGTTGGCCTGGCCTTTTGCCGTTGCTGCCACTGCCTCTGCCTCTGCCACAGCTACTGCTACTGCTACTGCTGTTTTTATTGCATTATAATTTCTACTTAGCCGAGCTGAGGATGTGATGCAACAATCTCTGCCGCGCTGCTTTAATTTCATTAAAAAAAAAATGCTTCTGCTGCTGCGGTTATTTCCCAAATAAATCGCACACATTTTGTATGCAATTATTTGTTTGTTTCTCCGTTTTTATATTTCGCTGACAAAGGCAGCAGCAGGCCGTAAGTCAATGCGAAGAAAAGTTGCTTCTCTTGCTGAGATTTTTCGCTGTAAAAAGTCATTTGCATAATGCAGCGCCGGAAATTGTTATTAGTAGGTTCGCTGTATTTTTTCAGTTTTCTGATTGTTTTTTTGTTTGTTTTTCTCTCTTATTTTTGTTGTTTAATATTACTATGCCATGAATTGCACTTTTAAATGCTGCCTTTGACTCGGCGTTTTCGTAGTTTTTTGTTTATTATTGTATTGTACACGAAATTTATTTATATGCAAATTGAAAATGCAAATGGGCTGCAAACTAAACAATAAGTGTCTCACCGTTTTTCACATGTGATTGCGATCTCTCGCAATAGCCAAACCCAAGTCGACGCTATATTTAATATTATTTTAACTCATTTATTTTATGCGAAATCCGCGTCTGTGGCAACTTAATGGCCCTTAATTGCCCGCTTCCTGTTGGCTGGCCTACCGCAATATCGGCCTCATCGCCCTCAATGCCACTTTGTCACATGACACGGCCAAGTGGCCGAGCATAAAATCCGTCCTCAAACAAAAAGTAGGGGCCAGCATATAAAAGTATATGTATATATGTATAGGGAACGGGGAAAAACTAGAACAAAGTGGCCGCAGTTGGCGCCATCGAAGGGCTAAGAAGTCGTCGAGTCCCGGACAGAGTCCTCTAGTCCGACTCTGAGTCCGAACAAACTGTGAACAAAGCTTTAACTTTACAGCTTTCAACTAAATTAATTTACGTTTACGGCCACAATGGTGGTCAGCAGAACAGGGTGTATAGAAACGTTGTGGAAATACTCTACAGGAAAATAGGAGCTCTTCTCTGGTTAACATTAGTTATTAGCTGAATTGATATAACTTTAAATGCATAAAGAACAGAGTCAGGAAAAAATCCAAACATAATGCCTTAATATAAGAATTAGAAAATATTATTAGCATAAGGAAAATCGTTTGTAGAGGCACGTTTTTAAATTCTTTACATTCTTTACAGCTTATAATAAAAATAATGTTCTGTTTTACTCACAGACCAACCTAATATCTTTCACTCTTCTTCTCTTAGTGTATTCCGACAATTAAACAAAAATTTCCTTTTCAATAACGTAGAGCATCTGGGGACCTGCCTGGCTCATAATCGATTCCCATGGCTGCCTCCTTTTTTCATTACACAAATTGTTATTAATGAAATACAATTAAATATCGCAGAGCCCCGGGCCAGGTCAAATGCAGATTACGTATACGCCGTGTTGAGCCCAGGCTAGCAATCAGAGTTACTGCTCCCGCTCCGGCTCCTGCACCTAGGCAGCTTGTGACTTGGTCCGCTGGCTGCTTGGACGGCTGACTCGTTGTCCTGGGTCACAACTAATGCAGTCGGGCAATAAGTCAACGAGGAGCAAACAAAAGGCCACCGCAGTCCACAAGCCCACAAAGTGTCCGCAGTGACGACCGGCGACCGCAAAAACACCGGCAACAACACCAACCCAACGCTGGTTGGTGACAATGGTGCCGGGTGCTGGTGCCCCTGCCAGTGCCGCCCCCCTCCATTGTCCAGGGGCGTCGGTTCGGAGAGAGAGAAGGCGTGGCCAGGGCGAGCTGGGACCACCGCTAAGTGCGAAGTGCAAGCTCTGACTGCCATTTTTATTATTTACTAAATTGGCGCCAAATGCAAAGCAAAAGTAAAACAAGAAACAAAGGTGGTTGGGCCAAAGCCGAAGGTCGGAATGCCCTAGAAAGTTAACAGAAAGGAATTTGCTTTACCAATTCTAGTAAAAAGTACAAGTTTTGATTTTATTAGATTTATTTTAATGGGAAAATTGTTTTAAATTAATTAATTAATGGGCAATGTAAAAAAAGAATGAAAATAAGGCTCATATAAAAAAGATTCACATTTTCTTAAGCTCAGTTTAGTTTTTTAATTATTAAATACACAACGTTTTAAGAAAAACAAAGAGTTGTTTGTTAGGTTTATTTTTCAAGTCCAAACGGAAATGGTTCTCTCAAATTTCAAGTATTTTTCAGGGTATTTGAAAAAGAAAAGGAAATCTCCATTAAACTGCAGTTCTGTTGTATCGTCGGCAGCTTAGTTGGGGTTTTTCTTTGGGTTTTTCTTCATTTTCCGCCACCACCTTCACCGCCATCTCCCTGCCATGACCACCGTCCGGTTCCTTTTCCTTGCTGCGGTGTGTGCCAATAAATACGGGGACAATAAAAAATGCAAAGGAAATTGCAGAGTAAAGCAAATAAAATTAATTGAATTCCAATCAACTAGAAATTGCAGCAACAACAAGAAAAAAAACAGCAAAACAAAGCCACAGGGAAAGGAAAAATGTATAAATTCAGCAAACGAAACAAAAAGCCAAAGGAAATGCAATTTAATTGTGAGCGCGAAGATGGAGGGGGTTTTTCGGGGTGCCGCGACCAACTGACGCCATCGTAATAAGTATTTTTTATTATAATGTAATTTTATGATTTCGCCGCCATTTTCTTGCTAAATTAAGGCATAAATAGAAATAGAACAAAAAAAAAAAAAGAGAAAAATATATACAAAGAAAGGCCAAGGCAAGACCGCGAAGAGAAGGGGGCAGCGCAGTCAATTTGCATAAAACCGATCGATATTTTTGATTACATTTACAATACAGAGAAACGGAGAAGCCCACACAGAGGAAAACATTAAGGGACGGTTTCTTTGTTATGCATTTTTATTTATAAATCTTCAATTGAGTAAAATAACCCTTTTATGAGAAAGAGTTTTATAAGAAAAGGTGTTTTCTCGTTGAAATAAATTACAGGAACATTTTTGAGATTAATTATTCTGAAGAAATAT
This sequence comes from Drosophila trapezifrons, assembly GCA_018874455.1. Taxonomy (NCBI): domain Eukaryota; kingdom Metazoa; phylum Arthropoda; class Insecta; order Diptera; family Drosophilidae; genus Drosophila; species Drosophila trapezifrons. The sequence continues at coordinate 13,160 of JAEIIF010017215.1, read as the reverse complement.
TATTAAAGTATTGCTTAAAGGAGTATAGAATTAGAAATAACGACGAATTTATTGTATTTATTTCTCAAAGAAATTTCTAGGGAATTAAAATCTTCTATAATAATATGTAGCGAATTTTGAAATATTTTGTAGCATACCTTAAGGCTCATTTTTTAGGAGATTTCAAATAGTTTAAAATTTGTACATCATAACTCTCATATTTTCTGAGTGCAGACTCAGTCTAAGGGAAATGGGACAGAAGACAGCACCGGTTCGCCAATCTAGAAGGTCGTCTAGGGGGAAGGAGCGGTTCGGGGCACTAAATATATAATTTTGTCATTTAAATTGCCCAGTCTTCAAGACCGACCCCCGACCCCCCACCATTCTCTCCCGTAGCTCCTACTTACTTGCGACTTAAAATGCGCTTAAATGTAAAATAAATACAATTATATCCAACGAAAGGCCAAGGAAAAAGTGCAAAATTAGAAGGAGAGGGCGAAGAAAAAGCAGAAAAACAGAGGTGAGGGGCGACAAAGTGACGGCATATTAATTATTACACAAGGCATAATTTATGTGGGCGTGGCCGGCAGGCTGTAAAATTATTATATAAAAAGAAAAGAAATAAGAAAGCGGGCCGGATGTTGCCTCATCTTCTTATTATTATAACTACAAAAAAAAAGGGAAAATAATAAATTATAATTGAGCTCGGTGCACAGCGCACAGCGAGAAAAAAAGCGAAAGGTCAATGGAAGGCGCCAAAGGACTAAAGTCAAGCCAGATGGACAAAGTGGGTGGGGTTAATGGCAAAGCTCGGGGAAAGACAATGGAAGGGCGAATGGCAGGAACAGAACCAGAACCAAACCAGAAATTGAAGTATTTAAAAATAAAAATTGTATTTTAATAATAAAGAAGGTTGTACGATGGCCAGGACGAGGAAAGATATCCTTGGGGGAATGAGAAGGGCGGCAGATCGAAGGGAGTAAAGATTGTCTACAGTAAAAGGTGGTCAAGAAGGATGCTTTTCTTTTTTAGAGATTTTAGAAGATGTGTATGAAGTATAATGAAGAGTTAAAGTAGCTTTTTAATTAATTATCTGATAAATATACCCTAAGCTCCCAGATATATTACATTACCAGGCTATATATTCTATAAGGATTAGTCTAAAAAGTTACTTTTTATAAAAAAAATGTGCCTAAACGTTAACACTTTAAATTCCAAAAATCCTTTTAATATTCAAAGTTCATTTGTAGACCTTTTGCTTCTCTTTAAGGTTTCTTTAGCATTTAATTAGACGTATTTTATAATGTAAGTCGAACTTGATTCGTCGGACTGTATTCAAATCGGCTGCCTGCCTGCCTGTGCAATCGGGAATCAATTATTAAAATTCACTCATTGTTTAATTTATTGATTCTACTTGACCGGGGCCGGGCTGCTCAAAACATTCTCATTCATCGCTCTTATAGACCGTGTCTCCTCCATCTGGCCCTTGGCATTTCATAATGAGCTTTCCGTGTTCCGAGGACTCCGCCGGACATCTGCATACGGAATGTGGCGTGTGTTACGGGTGTATGTGCGGTGTGTGCTGCTCCATATTCTATATATCTATAACGGGTTCACCTTTTCTCCGGCGTGCGGTGCGGCGGTGTGTCGTCGGCCATAATTATATTTGTGTTTCTAATTACATTCACTTTGGTCGGGGTGTCCGTCCGTCCATGTGTGTGCCAGTGTGTGTGGGGCAACAAATTTAAAAATTCAATATAATGAAATTCACTTAATTGTATAACGCTCGTAATTAATTCACTTTGTATGCTAATTCGTGCCTAAGTGGCGTATTAAATTTTAAAATGTCTTCAATATTTATGTCCCCCGCACGTGTCGATTATTGCACGACCAAAAATTGATGTAAATCTATGTGTGAGTGTGAATGTGAGTGCGTTTTAAGTCCGATTTAATGCAAATTTCGGCACACATTTCTCGGCAGATTATGCAATTTAAGGCCGGCCAGCAATAACTATTCTCGCTCTGCAATTATTTCGTGTTTAATTAAATCAATACAGATCGAAGGGGCGCCTGGCCACCTGAGAAGGCCAAACAAATGAAAGCACTTGGATTAAGCAGCAATCTAATTAAATGTAGGATTCGAAGGTTTTTGAAGTTTAAGGAAGGGTGCCTGTGTTTACCTCCCAAGAACAACATATATGCATGGTCATGTGCCAGACACAACGGTGTAGGACTGAGCACTTAGCCAAAAATTGTACTTGGTTTGCTAACATATTAATTGTAAATAAATATATAAAACTATGCCTCGATATTCTCTTTGGAGATGTATTTTTTTTCTGAGACCTATAAACTAATGTCTAAATAAATATTTAGTTTTCTACCTGTAATTTTCTGCTGACTTGGTCTTAGTCTTAGCTGTCTTAGCTAGCTAATGTAATACACATAAGTCAAGACGCGACTTATTATGCCAAAAACACACCGAGGACAATCATCAGGCTTTTTAAAAGAAATATGTTTCAGTTTCTGGCCTAAGAACATCATCAGTAATTATTTTGCTGAATGATCCAAGCTTCAGCAGCTTCTTGCTGAATTCGTACTTGGGAATTTTAGGTGTAATTCCTGCAACATTTTCCGCTTAATGTTGGTAGGCCCAAGAGAAGGTCATCCCTCTTATGTGGGACTTTTATTTCTTTCAGATTAACTAATTTTTTAAGCTTTAATTTTATTTCTTCTACTAGATTAACTACTTTTTTTTTCTGAGTGTGCAGAGCTGAGAACACAACTCGAGCACCGTAAAACTGCAGAATTTACAACGCAACTACTCAGGTCTGAAGCGTAATAAAATATTTGCGTTTTTGCCGAGTGCCCACGTACAGTTCCCGGAGTCTTCTTCTCCGGTGCCCGTGCTGGGGTCGAGTCTTTCGAGGAGTCCTTCCTGGACAAGCCCATGCGGCCAGGCATGACTCAGGCCAGGCCAGGCCAGGCCGCGCGTCCTGACTGACCCCCTGACCCTCTGACCGACCCCGCCGAGTCGCAGAAACCAGAAACCCCTCCTGGTTCGCCTGTCAGCCAGTTTACAATGTAAACGCGAAAATGCGACAGCAGTGCATAAAAATCCTTGGCCCTGGGCGATGGCGATTTTTATGCGTTTAAACATTTTCATTACAAAAATTGCATTGCTCTTGTGGGTCGACGGAGATCGGTGGAAGGAGGTTGGAGTGTTGGTGTGTTGGCAAGTTTTTCGTTGTCATTAAATCTGCAGCGATAAAATCAATTTATGTCAATTTCCACTTTCGGCTACAACAACCACAGCGAAGACAACAAACAAAGACAACGCCATTGCTTTTTAATTAAAAGTGAAAACTTGAGTGACCAAACAAAACATCGTCCAGAGTGGAAGGCAGCAGACAAAGCAGCGCCTGGCCACCCTCATGTTTCACCAATTTATGCAATTTATAAAATAAATATAAAAATACAACAATAAGTAAACGAAACGAAATGGGGACGACGCGCAGCCCACGAAAAATTATGGCCAAATGCACGGGCAAGGAATTTATTAATAATGCAAATACATAAAAACAGAAATCAACCCCTGATTATACAGATACTTACTACCGCGCCACCGGGCCCTGGCCCTGAATCTACCTACCACCCGTCATCGCCGGCACTCGCGGTCTCCTGCCCCGGCTTAATCTATTATTTAAATATGAAAAAAAAATGAAAATAAAAATGAGAATAAAATGGGATCGAGCGAGAACAAAGAACTCAACATACCCTTAGAGATGGCTTACAACATATAGGCGAGAGAACGGAAAACAGATCAAGGGCAGCGACTAATCTTATGGGAAATCTCTGTCAGCCCTTTATGGTAGCATTTTTTATCACTTATGGAAATTAAAAAAATGTGTGGAAACACGACTATAAATAAATATGTTCACATATGGTGCAAGTCTAGGAAAATTAAATGAAAATAAAAATCAAACAAAATTATTATACATTATCAAAAGGCGATCGATCAAAAGTCCTTTCAGACTTTCATGAGCTAAGGGATATTTTTTATATAAATATAGATCACACTTTTTATATGTCCCATAATAACAAAATATACAATCCAGATCTTAGAAGAAAAATGTAAGAGATATTTCCTTTCTTTACCAATTTAAAAATGCAAATCCAACCTCAAAGTCATGCTACCTTTTCAAGGAAAAGTCAGTCTTGCCTGACTGGGGCGCAGTGAAAAATTGCCGACTGCCATCATCTAATATTTATATACGTAATATAAAATATAATGATTCCCGGGCTAGACGCGTTCAGCACAGAGCAGGGAACCCAGGACCCCGTACCCAGGACCCCGAACCCAAAGCGCAGAACCCAAAAAACCTGGGACAAGGGCCCGGCGATTGTGACTTGGCACATCGACAGCTCTGCCAAAATGCGACGCGGAAAATATTCAATAATTTATAATTTAAATAATACCCACTACAAAGGGGTTGGGGTCTCGGCAAAGGGACTAGACAGGAGCGGAACTGGGCCCGCCACAAGGTGAACTATGATGCCTTCAATTTCCATATTCCCGACGCAGACGTCGACAGCGACAGCGACTGCGACGCCTTTTATAATTTTTCATTAAACTTGGCAATAAAAGTTTTCGCCTTTTCCCCATGCGAGCAAGCGCAAGGAAAATGCAGAGAGACGAGCGAGCGCGACAAGAAAAAAAATAAAATGAAAACGTATATAATAAATGACATTATGGCATATTTATGACTGCTAATAATTTATATGCAGCCACGGACCATGCCTCCAGATCCCCGCCCATTTTTTCCACCAGTCTGTCTCCCTCTTCCTCAAAAGAAAGTCGCTTTCTTTTTATAAATACACTGAAAGGATATTATTTATTTTTAAGTTGTTTGTTTTGAACGTTGATATTGGTAGGATTACTATTTCCGGTACAAAAATGGTATACCAGCATTATAAATCCTTTTAATCATTTAAAAAAATATTTAAAACATTTGAAAATTGAATGAAATATCCTCTATCTCGCTTTCACTCGATTCAGATGGTTAGATGGGTTCGAGTCCTGGCTGAGGGAATTAAAGATGGCGAACAAATTGATCTTTGATTTTCTTTTATTTTAATTAAGGGGTTAAACTTAATTTAAACCAAAATACTTGTATCTTAGTAAGTCTTGGTTAATAATACTTTGTATTGGAAAGTTGTATCTTATTTTAAGAAATAAAATATTAAAGTGTAACCAATTTATTCCAGTTTTTTTGCTGTGTACCCTGTGACGAGCTGAGGAAAATTTAATTTTGGCACACATTTTGTGGCGAGACATTTTCCACTCTATTCGTGGCCTTTAAGATTTCCAGTCGGATAAAAAAATAATTTATTTACTTATTTATTTATAAAATTTCAATGGGTCTCGCTCGACGGCACGTCGGCTTGCGGGTGCATTTGTTGACTATTGACTACAGTTCAGGCTGCCTTCAATATGTGTATTTAAATGCAAACATAAAATTTATGTCAAATGTCTGCTTGACACGAGATATTTAAGCCAAATGAGCCGCCGCGCTACCAAAAAGACCAGACAGGGCAAATACGATATTAAAACTGAGTTGATAAAAACAGCAGAAAAAGAAATAAATGGAACAATAAAATGTAACAAAAAACCAAATACAGAAAGAAACAGAGAGCAAGCCGTTGTAATACAAATATAAATAACAACAATCATGTGACCGTGTTGTGGCATGTTTAATAATTTATTGTAATTTGTGGCAGGCGACTCACTTTTGGAACGGGGTAAAAATCGCCTGTAAATTAAGTTTCCCCTCTCTGTTTTCTATTTGCTCTTCTTAGTTGATTTTTTCCACTGCTTTTCGCTGTTTGTTGATTGTCATTTGTGACCTGTTCCCGCTTTTGTTGTTCTTGCAATATAATTAACTCAAATATGTGTATAATGTTTATAGTAAATGGGTCTCAATTTGTATCTGTGTGTTTTTGTTGTGTTTTGTCCCCATATTTAAACTAAATGCCGGCATTTTGGTTGTTTTTTGTCATTTCCCTCGGTCTTTGTTATTATCGCCCCCTCCATGCAGTTTGTCTGTTCACTTTTTTTTGGGGGGATTGCTTTTCTTCCCATTTCCCCCTGTGTGTGTGTGTGTGTGTTGATTTTTTCCCCGCTTTTCGGTGTAATTGTTTGTTGTAATTAGGACTGAGCAAATAAAGTGCTTCCGTTGATTTGTTTCAAAGGCAAATAGTTAATTGCCAGCCATAGGCAAAGTCATTCTGCCTACGCAGCGCATTGATTGCCATTCCAGCCCCATTTTCACTCATCAGTTTCCACCTGCTGGTTTTCCCTTAAACGGTTGCACTTGTTCTTGGTTTTCCCAAATAGGAAAATTGTGAAGATTCAATGTAAGCCATGTAGGTAATACAATTAAAGGGATTTAAGAGGCAGAAGGTCTGGAAAGGCAAGATCCTTTTACTTTATCAGGATAGAAAAATCTTGAAGAATTATATAATGGTTCTGGAAGTCTTTATTGATCTATTTATAAATTTTTCCATACCCTTATATATATTTATTTCACGCTTAAACAAAAAATTCATCCCTATTTCCGCTCGAACAAGGAGATAAATATCATTATCACTTAAGAAACTGCTCTAAACTTTTCCAAAATAATTTTCTATTGAACAGATTAAATACTATTTACTTAATGTATTCTCTCGTTATTCTTTTTTTTTATAAGTTTCCGTCATATAAACGCCTTTTATGTGGCCCATCAAGTGACGTCAGCAATTTCAGTCTCGGCTGTCTTTGTTTTTGCAATTTAATGCGACTGCAGCAGCGACAAATAAAAACTAAAAGACCAAATAAATGCAAACTTAAACTATAAAATAAACATTAAACAAGCTAGAAATGTTTTTATGGCCGCCAAGACGCCCGACGCTCGACGCTCGATGACGATGACGATGAAAATGAGAATGAGAATGAAAATGACGATGTTGTTGCTGTCTTCCTCAGTTTCTGTGGGTTTTCCTTTCGACCAGGCCAGTTGAGTTTTACAATTCTGGGCGGTATTTTGTTGCAGGGCTTCCTAGTTTTCCCTCCTCCTCCGAGACTGCACTGCAATATGTGTAGCACAGTCGGAGCACACACACACACACACTCACAATGCTTTTATACTTTAATGAAGTCGGCGTGCAATAAAAATTGATTAAATATAATTCAGCAACAAAGTATGTTTTATAGTTGCAACATTAGAAGTGGGAAGGCCATAAGCTGCCTCTGCACTGCATTGTAAAAGTTTAATTGTCTTGGGGGCCGACTTGGCCGAGATGGCTGCTTGGATGGGGCAGGTGCAGCTGCCACAAAGTTACAGCCAACTATTTGCCCCCCATACCATAGTCATCGTCGTCTTTCGTTCTCATTTTCCCTCCCCTGATGAGGCAAAAGCACTTAAACGTCTTCGATATACTTGCAGCATTTCCACATTTCATTGGGATTTATTGCGCCTAATGTCAATGTCTCAGGGACTGGTATTTGTATTTTATATAAATACAGGAGAACATGGCACATTAAAACTGATTAATTAAAATTGTTTTTAAGTCGTTTGTTTACTTATAAATAATTTTTAAATATTTGTTGATGCTTAACCCACCTCTAACAACATAATATTCGAGGAGAACTGAATAAATATTACTCTAAATTAATGTAATGTATTTTATTCCAGTTTTCTGCATTAATTTCTGCTTAAATCAAGAAAGTTCTCAATTGAGATGGAACCCCGAAACCCCTAGCTAAATTCTATTGTCTGAAATACCCAAAAATTCCCCCTAGAATAGTTCAATATATTGAATTTGGTCTGTAGATATTTCTATTTGCTCGCACACACACATTATTGCCCTTAATTACATGCAGAGTGGGAGGGTTTTTTGGCCGGCGACTGGGGCGGGGGCATGCCTTGGAACGAAAATTTATTTTAATATTGGTGCGCAATTTATTTTAATTGGAATAATTTTATTTGTCTTTATGTTTATTCATTATGCAGACTAATGAATTTTCCTCCCAATACATGGCCGCTATCTCTCCGCACGCATCTATTGGGGCGGAACAATAATCGAGGGGGGCAGCGCTCGTAGGGGGTGCCATTAGGGGGACTGTTGTGGGTGCTTGGCTTTTGAATAATTAACGAGGGTGCCACTCTCAGTCATTACACATGCACATATATTCGAAAGAGAGAGACAGAGACACAGGGTGTGTGTGTGTGCGTGTGTGTGGGTACGCACGTTATGGCACATAATAATATTATATGTTATTTACCAAGAAAATGCTTAGTCAGCCTTATACAAATGTCTATGAATGTTCAAAATATAATTATAATAATAATTGAATTAGATTTATTGATTATTTGTACAGGACAGCAGGAGCAGCCCGAACACGACATGCAACCACGGCCATGGACGACAAATAGGGGCTGTAATTTGAGGAGGGGTTGGGCCAGAACCAAGTCAACTGACGGCTGCTTATTCCCTGCCCTTGGGTGGGAACTTTCGAGTTTTTTTTTACATTTAAACTGATTTCTTGGTTAGTTCTGTGATATAATAGGGCCTGTAACCTTACATTAAAAATTTATTGTTTCGAATTTCGGGGGAAATTAATTGAATTATTCAGGGGCTTTTACCATATTAATAATTATTTTTTGGGACTAAGTGGGTCTTAGGGGTAGGAAATTTCACATTTATTTACATTATGTATTCTTCTTATGCATGAATTTTCTTAACTAAATGGGGATAAGAATTTATAACAATATTTAGAAAGGAACAAGAAGATTTAAGCTGTATTTCTTAATGACTTTTTGCACAAAAGCGCAAGCCTAGCAATATTTTGTGTTATAATTAAATAATAGTTCCATTGAATTTTATTAATAAAAAAAAGTTTGAAAATTGATCTGATTTTATGAATAAAAACCAGCGACTTAAGCTTTGGTTAGAAGTTTTATTTAGTTGAAATTTGGCATACAAAAATTTTATAAAGGATTTTCACTTATATTTTTGTTGGACTTACGTTATTTATATTATAATAATCATTATTATTAATAAATGGTAACAAAAACTATATCCAACTTATTTTTTCTCCCCTATATAAGTGTTGACCTTAAGGGTTTCCTTTCTTATTTCTTAAAAAGAGATAATTAATAAATAAAATCAATTCCTTGAGTATCAAAACAGAATGAACACAAATTCCTAGAAAGTAAAAGCGTAACGCATTTCCTTCTCCTCCGATTTCTTTGTGGCCGTTGCAAGTGCGTCAGAGGACACAACCCGCACCCCCAGTCCCCAACCCACCACGAAGCCATTCAGTCAGAAAACTTGGCCCAAACTTGAGGCATACACACACAGATACACACGCACACACACCGTCGGGACGGAACGAAAGCAGCGCGACGCGAATTTCGCGCGCTTTTCTCCTTCTTTTCGGCGCACATCTTCGGGACTGCGACTGCGACTTCGACTTCGACTTGTACTTGTACTTGCGCTTGTACTTGTGATTTTGCTTGTACTTGGGATGGGGAGCTGGGTACTGGGAACTGGGAACTCGAAGCTCGGAACCTGGAGTGCAACGTCAGTGCAGTGCAAAAACGCTGATATCGCCTGCTGAGGATGCTGGGCGCCTGTTCCCGGCGCAGTCTGTGCATTCGACTGCATTTTTCAGCTGCACTCGATGCGGCGGGGGAGCAAATGCGGCACGAATTCGCGCTCAAGGGGTTGTCGAAAAAATGCATTCCCCGAAAAAATAAGGGTTGGAGGTGTCAGGGAGGTGTTGGAAAGATGCAGCCCGGCCAGTCAGTCAGTTACTTGTGCGTTTTTCTGGGCAGCTCCTGCGTGCTTATCGATTTTATCCGCTGCCGCTTCGACTGGCAGGTGAGGAAGGCAGGCAGGCGCCTTCCACTTTTCATTTCTTAGTTTTCTCGCGAACTGTTGAAATCCCTCGTATTTATGGGGGCGCGTTTTGAAATTTATGCGTTGCTCTCGGCGACGGGTTGAGGATGTGTGAGAAAGTTTTCCCGAAAAGTTGCAATTTAGATGCTGAGCAGAGTACTTTCGGTACTCTTTGTTTACTGCTCTGGCAAGTTCTTTGTGTCTTTAGTACTCTGTCAAAAATAGTAGTAGCGAAATATTCTATCTATATCTGATATATACTTCATAGTAAAAGTATTAACATCATTTAAAAAATTAATTTAACTAACCAATAGATTTTAAAATTTAATTTATTCCCAAAATGCTTTATTAGTGAAATGTTAGGGGTTCTATTACAGAAGATTTATAATATTTTAAATACTTTTTTTGTGAAAATATCCTTTAGAATATTTTCCAGAGTATCACCAAATTCTATTTTGAGACCCTTAAAAATCCCTCGTTATTTTTCCAAGTTGAATTATTATATTTGCAAAAGTTTTGCTTATGAATTATTGGCTCAGTGGGTGGGGAATTATGCGATGGTAAGAATATATTGAAGGCAATGCACTTTATGAGCTCTTGGGTTCACAGAAGGTCAGCCAGGGATTTTTATGACCTCACAGACGGAAATTCAGCTACAAAGTTGCGATTGTCGGAGCTTGAAAACGGATACATTTTAAAGTTTCATATCAAAAGAGATATTATATAAGAAACTGAACTGAAACTGGACACACATGTGGCATAAATATGTGCACAACTGTTTAAAAATTCAGATAATAACAGAATAAAAGGATCGGGTTGCTTTTGATGATTGTGAATTCGAAATATACATTTAAATAAAACACATAATAAATTCACAAGTGCGGCAACCGCCCTGAGCACGTTTTGTATCGCATAAACCATCTCTCAGCCATCTGTGAGGAGTCACTATGGCATTTGTTAGCCGCCTATTACTAGATTGAAATATTTTATTCTTTTAATGCACAGAAAAAAATGACTTTGTTATCTTAAAAAAATAATTTCATTATATTTCCTTATTTTATTTAAATAATTAGAATTAATGAGCCGCATTATAAATCCTCAAAATAAGCTAATATTAAAAAAAAAAAAAAAATAAATCAAATTATGTTTTAAAATATGATTCAATATATTTCAGATATTTTTTCTCGTGTAATTATAAGTATGGATGTGCTTTATTCTTGATACCAAGCTCAAAGAGCAGCCCTGAGGGCTTTTGATCCCCGTTGCGAGGTGGTTTTTTCAGGGGTTGTCCAGTCCCCAACCCCTTCTTTTTCAGCCGTATCTTTGTCAACTGGGCCCTGGCTTATTTGCGATTTCCACTTCTCATATTTTACATATTTAACACCCCTAACCCAAAGACCCATCCCCATTCCATCTAATTACTCGTGGTTATTTCTTTGCCTGAATGAGAAGTTGGAAAAATAACGCAAATTACACATAGATTTCTTAGAGTTTTGGTGCATAATCATGCACCGGATATGAATTAATTTTTTCACCCCTTCCATAGTCCGCCGCCACTTTTGCTTTGAGCTGCCCTATCGGGGAGAGGGTATAATTATTTTCCTGTTTGCAATGGGCCAACGAGAGGTGAGGGACGGCGAAAGTGGACAGTCATTGGGGCTTGGCTTGAAGGTTCTATAAGTGATAGGGCATCGAAAATTCGATTTAATTGCCAGGGGATTTTTTGTTGCTTAAATAGTATAGGTTTGTATGATATAAAATAAGTTTCCATTCAACTACTAAGGCCAAATATTCCTTTTATATATTTAATATATTTAGTTTAAATGAAAAATAGTAATAATTAATATTAAACTCGTCTAAATTGTCAGTAAACTTAAATAATTCCTTCAATAAAAATCTTAGCAAGAGCATTCAGAATTTTCTCTGTTGAAACTAGCTATATTTTCTCAGTTCTAGTTGGCTTTTCCGTTGTGCCGCTTTGCTGTAATTTGTTATTAGTTCTCTGCACTTGTAGATGTGGCCTTAGCTGTAGTTGCAGCTGCGGCGGACAAAGCGCTTGGACTTCCATTGAAATCATTTACATATCGCCTATAGGACGGGGCCTTGGAATCGGAGGGGAGTACTATATTTCTGGGGCTCTGTGTGCAGCTTATTGCATTTGCTATCGACCTTAGCCGGCGATTTGTTATTATTATTCTTGCTGCTCGGCGCCGCTGTACATTAATTTGCACTCCACAACACAGGGCCTTTAATTGCTACCCCTTTTCTCACTTTTCCTGCCGGGGGAACCCCCGTTATTTCACCTAAGCAATTTGCACGTCAAATTCGTGTTGTGAGGCGAGCAGAGTTGTCATCAATTAGAGATTATTAATACGAATGCTATGTACTTACGGTCTAACCCAAGTCGAAATCACCTCAGCAACTTACCTGTAACGATAGAGAGAAAAGCGGGAGAAAGAATTTAATAATAGAAAAATATTGCTGCCTATTTCGGGGCGCGGATTTTGGCTCTACATATATGCTAGGGCTGTGTGTGTCTCTGTGGGGGCTTGGTGTGTGTGTGTTTGCATTTTATATTGCGTATACGCATTGCGAACTAGACAAACTGCCGTTGTTGTTGCTGCTGCACTCTGTGCTATAGTACATACTCCAGACTAGAGTCTACGGGGCGACTGCGGCTTGAGCTCCTACCCTGCTCCGCCCCTCCTAAATTTCCCCGATTTCGCCCCCGCCTGCAGGCAAATCCCCGGAATTTTTCGTTGCGCGCCTGCCAAAAACGAGACAGAACGCAGCTCCCAACCCCTCAGCCGAAGTTGCAAATTCGTGCCCAGGCAATAGGCCGAGATAAATGCATTTTCCTAACGTGTACGCTATCAAATATAAGTACAGTGGATATTGGTAAGAGAGGAATAAGGTTCAAGAAAGCCTTAAATGTGTGGAACTGTAGAAAGGAGAGGAAGTTTCAAGCCACTTTTAGCTTAAAATCATTTTTAGTCAGAGAATATTTAGAGGAAAAAAAAGCTTAAACATGTTTCTATAATTATAGTGCATATAATTATTATGCTTTTATTTAAATTCTTAGTCTAAGAAGTAATTTCATATTTTCAGCTTAATTTAAAACCTTCATGGTGCTATGATACTGTATTAAAAACTTTATTAGTTAGAGTTTTCATTAGAGGCTAGGCAGCAACCATAGGATTTTACGTAAGTGCGAGCAAGACGACTATACGAACTTTCAATGA
>JAEIIF010017151.1:0-17590 GCA_018874455.1 Drosophila trapezifrons | reverse complement strand
TTGTTGAAATAATTAATACAACTTTTGGAATACAAAATGCTACGATTGTTGCAATATTAAAACCACACTTAAACATTTAAAAAACAAGTTCCTAATTGAAAAGACTTCTTAACTCCGAATTGCATTTAATAAATATCTCTACATTTACATGTAAAATCATTGTAAAATTGGTGCAACCATGTCAGGTATCTGTAAAGTATGATTTATGGGGAAATAGTTGACATTTTACACTTTGCCAAATGCAAAAACGAACTAACTGAAAAACCTGATGTTTGGCCTTTCTCAAAAACCCACGGAATCTAACGGCAAAATTAGCCGCCGCAGCAGCAGCGAAAAGTGCAGCACTGCCGGCGTTGACGGCGCTGCCGAAAAGCGCAGCAGCAGTAGCAGCAGCTGCGGCATCGGTATTTATTTTATTTATTTATCTTCGCGCGCTGGCAGCGCACTTTTCATTCATTCGAAGCGCTCGCAGAAAAGCGAACGTGTGAGCTCCTCGTCGTCGCCGTCGTGTGTGTTTTCTTTTTTTTTTTTTGTTTCTTGGCGTTTTTCTTGTATTTTAATTTCGTCGGTCTCTTGTGTTTTTTTATTTATATTTTTTCTATTTGCTTCTCGTCGCTGTCTGTTCTTTTTGCCGCATATTCCTAAGCATCGTAACTGTTTGTTCGTGGGTCTCGGAATATCGCATTTGCACAACAAACAATGTGCAAATATTTGGCCGCCGTTGACTCCACACTAAAATACACTAAAATTATAATCCGATGAGTGGGGCGGCGGATGCCGAGATAAAGCAATAGATCTGGATAGATAAGGATCCGTGCATAAACACAGAGGCCCCAAAGAGTGACAGGCCATCGTTGTCGTCGTCGTCGTCGTCGTGGAGTGAAGCACATTCATCGCCTTCAGTTGAAAATTCCAAACGATTCGCGCCGGTTGTGTGTTACGCGGCTACGTAAAAGTCAGCCCTTTGGAAAGTACGGTCGAGCCTCTGTAAATGGAACTGATCTCAGCCAAAATACAGTAATTTTTACTTCATCTTTAAGATTGTTCAGGTACTTGAATGGTTACTCTCGTAGTTCCCTAGAAATCTTTTATTTAAATATGAAAAAATGTGTTATATGAAGAGAGACAATAAGTTGAAGTAAGAAATTATAATTCCCAAGTTATTATTCCGGAGATTATTTCGAGAATTTCAAATTCCCAAGGGATAATTCTATGGAACAAAGATGTTTTATAAAGAGGTTGAAGAGTTCAAGTCAACGCATTTTAATTCCCAAGTAGTTATTCCAGAATATATTTATAGAAGTTATAATTCCCAAGCGATTATTCTGTGGACAAAAGGTACCACTATAAGTACCTTACAATATAGGGATGATGCAAATTCTAATCACATATTATTTTAAATCTCTTGGAATATAATTTTAAGATAAATGTACTTAGAGAAAAAAATACTTTATAATGGGGTACAAAGGGTTCTTAAATGTATATTTTTAAACTTATTTTTATACATTAATTATCTCAAGTTTGACAAATATAAAACTGATCATTTAAGTATGCCAAAACCATCCTAGAACATCCACTTATGACACCCGTTTGTTCCATTAATGGAAGTTCAACTGTGTGACTATTATAATGCGATGGCATAGAAAGTGCATTAGCTGGAAGCCGGAAAAGTCGCGCCAACACGTGCTTAAAAAAAACAAAAACCTAGAAATAACAACGAACAAAAAACGCAAAGTTGTGAGTGTGTTTTTTGTGTTTCGGTACGCCAAGCCAACGTTGAGCTAAATAAAATAGAGCTAAATACGTGGAGCTGGAGTACAGGTGAGCAGCAGCTCCCATTTCTGGATTCCCATTTCCATTCCCATTCCCACTCTCCATTCCCTGTATCCATTTCCAACTTCCCTTCTCCTGTCGATCATTTGCAATTCCAAGTTGCACTCAAACTACTTGACAATGCTGAAATTTCAATTGCAATTTACACTTTCGCTTGTATACATTACTAGCGACGAATAACTTTTATTCGAAGCCAATTACTATCAATTGAAAAGGGCGCCGCGAGCATTGCCAGAAATGAACCTAACGGTTGGGATTCGAACAGATCAGGGCCATTACAGTGGACCAGGAAGTTAAACCTCAAGATGTTAGTACCTATGTATAACCATTTATCGAACATACATTATCATTCAACAGATGATGTATTGCAGATATTTCATAAAAACTATAATTCCCAAGTGATTATTCGGAAGTAACTAAGTCTAACACATTAAAACATATGTAGATTTATTTATTCAAGAATTATATATTTAAAAGCTTGCTTATATAAGAATTCTATTCCCGAGATAACCTGGTTTTAAAGACATGTTAACTTGAGTCTCCAGTACTTATAATTCCCAAGCTACTATTCTGGGAGCACCGCTTTCAAAGTATCAAGCAGTTTCAAGCTGAAACCTATCATTTAGATAGCTACTTTCTTGGAATATTCCCATCCCAATTTTGATTTTGATCTAATTGTGACAACAAATCATTAATGGTCCCACAGTGTTAGCCGCGTTGAGTCATGAGCTGACCCTAAAGACACGCAAGCATTGTGTCACTGTAATTACTGTTATTCGAATTGGGTTCGCTTACCTTTCGTGTTCCATATCTCGCTTGCATAACTCACAAATCTAGTCTTTCTGGGAAAATTAAGTTATTTATATTTCGCTTTACAATTAAACCAAATTAATTGGCAATCACAGGATCTAAATCGAAAATTCTACCTTTCTCTTATCTCAATTATCCGCCATATCACGCTGATCATGCTAATCATGAACAAAGAAAAAAAAAACGACGACGGCATTGGTATTTCCCCCCATCGCCAGCCAGCGCTTCCTAGTGAGCTTCGAACTTCAGTCCGAAGTCGGAGAGTACCTCCCACTCCGATCATTCGATGACTCGATCATATTGGAACATTCATTAGATCCCCAGTTACTCAGTTGATGGCTGCTGGTCGAGAGTTAATTATTGCACAACGTGATTATGACTTCCCCCCCATCGCTCGCTCGCCTTTAATTGAATTTATCAAATTTACTCTCGGGGGTTCATTAGAATATTTATTCTACGAATCGCGACCGTAGATTTATGGCTCTTTCAACGTCGTCAGGTCTTGATAGCAACAGCAGCATCCCAACAGAGTCAATTTTTTTGAAGAATTGTGTAAATTTACCCACGGCATACAAGGTATGCATACAAGTCGATGATACACTTGGACCTTTGTCAGTCTGGGCTGGGGAGATCTGTTGACAGAACCTTTAGCCGGCGGCTTGAGGTGACTTTGCCTGCCACTGTTCTCCAGATCCAATTACGGAGCCCAGGCAAGTCAGTGGCCAGAACGTGTCAAGTGTGTATTTCAAGAGCATGAAGCTGAGGTGTGCCGAGAGAGAATAGGGGTTACACTATGAGAAATGGTTTAAATAACTCAGAAATGAGAAAATATCCAAGAAAGTTAGAAAGAAATTGGGAAAATACATTATAAATTAAATTTCGAAGATTTAGTTATGTGAATTTCCAGTAAGATTTTTAATGATGAACCTTTTTAAGGAAAAAAAAATAATAATATTAAAACCCTTTTTTATATATTTTCGTAAGTAAAAAAAAATATATTCTGGAAACGACAAACTCATTAAATCAATCAAATAATAAAGCAACAGTAAACTAAAAACAACAAAAAGATCAAGCACTCAAATATAAATAGTTTTCTAATTTGTCACTACTAGAATTGGTTGGGAATTTTAGAGCAAAACTTGACGATCACCCATTTCTACCTCAAATTTAACATTACAATAAAGTTTAACCTTACTAAAAGAGTTTGTAAAGTTCAATTAATAGTTTATAATATAAAGAATAAAGTCACCCAATCCCAGATTCTTTCAGTGTTCGAAAAGAAATGCACACCCACAGATCGCTTCGGTTAAAGCTTCCCCGCAGGCTCAGCTGTTTCTGGCCCAAAGAGCTTTTCGATGCGAAAAGCTTGTGCCACACAGAGCACTTGTTAACTGGTTTAAAGTTTAAACAATTTCGCCTGTTTACTTATTGCCCGCTCGCGTGACTCTTCCGCATGCATCTGCCGCGGGAAACAGGTAAAGAAAGATCAAAAGTCTCCCAGTGCTTACATGATCATCACCCGTTGCGAGTGATCTACTTTTGCCAGTCGGCCAACATCTCTTCCTGCTGCAGGTAATTAGATAACGAGATCTTTACGATCCATCCCCGTCCAAGGTGCTTAACGATCGACGGTTTATGCCATAAAAAAAAGCTACATTTCATTAAGCAAATAAGGGCAATGCGAAGAGCACCGAGCACAGTAAACGGCATAAAATTCACTGCCAGCGAGTCTCCGCCGCAGAACGTGCCAATAATACTAAAAGGCCTCTGTGTTTGTTTCTTTTTATCGGCTTTTTATCGGAAAGATACGAAAGTGCGAGGGTTTTTCCCCCTGAGATCGTGTGGAAAAGTGGAAAAACGGGGGAGTTGCGTGCGACGGAGCCGGGTTAACCACCAGCCAGTGCCTGGGCCTTTCGGGGGCTTTTAATCAAAAGTTTTAATAGATTGGCGGCGTTGCGCTTGAGGAAATTGTCGTCGACTGTGAACGCAAAGTAATTCCAGCTCAGAGTGTATTTCCTTCTCTCTCTATGCCTCTCAGTGCCTCTCTGTTGCGCTTCATGGCTCCCGCTCTCTCTTCGATCGCCTTTTGTCACTTTTTTTGTGCTCTTTCTCCGGCGCAAAAGCTCCCGATCGGCGATCGCTGCTGGGGCTTGGGGCGTTTCGTTTGGGGCTTGTGATTTCAGTTTCAGTTTTGAAGATCACTCGCTGCGAAGCGGACGCAGAAGAACAGCAGGCGGAAAGAGAAAGCTGCATAAAAGCTGAAAAAACATATTGAAAAACGTTCTCGAAATCGGACAAAAACTCTACAATAATAAATACGAAAATAAAATAAATAAAGCTGGAATCTCTCTGGATTGAGGAAGTCAGCAAAGTAATCTTGAAATAATTGCGATCCAGTAACAAATAACCAATTACCAATATCAATACCCAATGTCAAGCGATCGTGAAAACAACACTCGATCGTTCCAAATCCGGGGTCAGAAGCTCTCTGACTGATTAACACTCCGCCGCATCGCAAATAAAAATAACAAAAAACAGACGACAAACACAAATACGGCAGAAAAAAAAATAACGACAGAAATTAACAGAAACGCGCGGAATATAGAAAAACACGTTTCCACAAAAAGATCGCGGAGCAGGCGGAGCGACCCGCCAATAACAACAAATTAACCAAATAACAAATACCAAATAACACAAATTGCCATTGCTTTTGTTATTGAACACACGCGCTTTGTGTGAGGAGACTGCGAGAGTCGTCGTCGTCGAGTCGGCGACGAGGCCCTGATTCTGGCCACTGCCAAATATGTCCAAGTAGAGCTTGTAACCCGAGCAGCCGTGACCGCAGAAAACTCATAGAGTCTACTATACACAAGCCACGAGAGACACAACAACACACACACACACACAACGCCATGGAGCGCTCGCACAGCTGCAGCAACTTCGAGGGCCGAACCAGCAAGGTCGCCGTCCCAGCTGAGCTCGAGCTGGCGGGCAGCAGCGATCACCTGCCCACGGTCCATCATTTTCCGCCCAGCAAGCCGTTGCGTCGACGCCGAAAGCTGCAGCGCCAACAGTCTGCCGTGGATGCCGACGATCTGGAGTATGCCGCCGACCTGGAAGAAGATGCAGATCCAGATCCGGATGATAGCTTAGCCGCCGTTGCCTTGCCCTTGCGCCACATCTCCGCCATTTCCGCCTCCGCCAGTAGCACGCGCTGCCTGCGCCATGAGGAGTCCTTTGAGTCCTGCAGCACCGCCCCAGAGCTGAGTCCGCAGGCCCAGCGACAGCAGCGCTTCAGCAGCCTGCTCCTTCGCGACAGCTCCATGCAGTCCGTGCAGTCCGACTCCAGTCGCTACTCCAGCGTGGACAGCTTGCTGGAGGCACGTAAGCCCGATCCCGAAGCCATACTCATCAATCTGGGCTTTGGGCCGCTGAGTTCCGAAGACATGCTGTCCCGGATACCGCGCCGTTTCCTGAAACCCTCCCAGGTGCCCGGAATCGACACCGGTGCCTTTGTGCAAAGACTGACCCTGGCCCGATCGCTGGCCGATTCGAGTGTCCTCGGTTATCGAGGCCTCACTGGGAACCCGGACATGCCGCCCTCCTCGATCGTGGCCAGCATCATGAAGCGCTTCGAGGTGAATCATCAGCGGAAGAACTCCATGGGCTCCATTAAGTAATCGCCATACATACTCCGTAGTCCGTAGAGATTAGTCAGCCAAATAGAGGACGCATAATGTAACTGTGACTGTAACTGCTACTGTTGCCAAGCGGGGTCCCTGGGGATCCCTGTGATTGTCCCGTCTTGTCCATTAGTCCTTAAAAGTGCCGCGTACTTAGCTGTGTAACCATGTATTATTGTATCAATCCATCATTTTACTATTGATTGCCAATTATTGTAAAGTCTAGTTGAAGTAAGCATTAAAGATGATATTTTATGTTTAAACTGATCATGTTTTATAAGGTAATGGTTATGTGGGGTCTATTATCTTTTATCCTTTATCTGTTAAAGATTATATTTTAGGGGGTTTTATAAGGTAATGATTATGTGTGGTATATTATCTTCTGTTTATTATCTGGTAAAGATTATATTTATGGGATCTTAATGGGCATTGACTTGATAATTAATCTCTTAATCTTAATCTTCTTAATCTAAACTTGTGCTGAAACATAAAGTAAGGGAAACCTTTTTAAAACTTTTTAATTTCTCAGATATCTTTATAGTTCCTAGAGTTTTACAAATAGCCCTTCATATCTCACGCTGTTAAGATCATCTAAAACAGGGAATTGCTTTCAAAAGATTTCGAAACTTTCAAGTGGCGTGAGTTCGTTTCCAGGAACTTGTTGTTTCTCCAACTTGAATCCCAAATTAGAAATCTGCGTCACACTGTCAAATGGTCTGATTGTTTATGTACATAAGTTGTAGTTGAACAAATTCATTTGCGATATAAGTACATATTTACATACACTATGTATGTACAGTGTACACTGTTCACCCGAAGCCCACAGACACACATTCATGGGGTTTTTGCATTGTTTGTTATTTAGTTTTTGTAGTTAATTTTTTCTTATCGAAAGTCGATTTTCTGAGCGAAGTCGTTATTAATAGCCAGTGACTTGGCATCTTTCGACTCTGGCCCCCAAGGCGTAGAGGAACAATCAAAACATATCGACTGGGAGCCGAGAATCAAGAGTTTCCAGAAGGGATTACAAAGTCTGCGGCACTGGATCGGATCGCTTATTGATTTCAATTGCCCGCAATTGTTTGCATTCACGACTGCAGCCCGGCAGCAGCTCGGCAGCACGGCAGCAGGGCATGCAAAAACATTGTGCACCACATTACCTCATTCCAGGCACACTATTTTCTTTAGGTATTATTATTGGGCCCTGGGGTCTGACCCAAACAAATATTCTATAGCCGCCCGACCGCCTGATAACCGATAATGCCATTTGCGCACATTTGTAACACCTTGAAGGCGACGCACGGCCCACAAGGAAATGCTAATACGTCCGTAAACAGCCATGGTTGGGTTAATAGGTGGCCTCAGAAATATATACAGAAGCGCAATAAATTAAAGTGGTGTGTGAGATGCTACAAAAGGTTAAATTTGAAGGAATTTCTGTAATCTTTTGGCAAAAAACCTTAAACATAAATATAAATGGGTTCATATTATTGATATTAAAAAAATAATATTTATCTTAGCAGCTTTTATTGAGATCAGTACATTATCAGCAAATTTTTTTAAAACCCAAAGTATTTGCAATTGCCTTTGATCATGCAGATCTATATTTCATTACATCCAATTAATTTTCTTGAGAGATAACTTTATGGAGATCTTAACAAAAATCTGAAAAATCGCGTCTTTAATCTATTTAGGTTCCCATATGATCTGGTTATAAGATCATAATATTATGTAATATTAATAACCTTAATTAAATTCATTCAAGAAAAAAACCCACTGGTCACAATATTAAATTATTTAGCTATGTAAGCTTTTTCTTAATGAATTGCTCTCAATGCTAGTCAATTGACGCCGATTGTCACAATGCAAATACGTGAGTTCTTGAGCTTTGGGCATATCCAATAGATAACGGTACCTAGGTCTGTTCATCGGCACATGACTCGCTTTATCTATCGATGGGTAAAGGGGAGGTAAAATTAATTCTCAAACAGAGCAAAGCAATGGTAAATAAAGAAAGAAGGAAAGGAAAAGCCAAGAAAGCCATTGCCAAACAATTGCAAGAGTGTGAGTGTGTGTTAGGTAGCAAAGGAGGGGAAATAGCACAGCTCCACGAGTACCTCTTTCTGCACTCTTTGCACCAATTGCAAATTTGCAAGTTCAAGGCAGACAAAAAAAGAACGACAGAAAAATGAGCGACAGATGCAACGAATGCACGTGTGTGTGAGTGTTGGCAAGTTAAGAATAAAATAATCCGCGCCCACGCCGGAAGAATGTGAAAGGAAATTAGCAAACCAAAACAAAACGAAAGCAGCACAAAAACGAAGCAGAAGAACACTGCCGACCAGTAGCAATCGCCAAATTAAAATGTGTGTCAGAGCGTAAGAAGGCTTTAGCTTCACGATTTCGGGTTAATTTATGTGGGGGCGGTTGATTAATTGCCTTTGTAGCCATTGGCCCATGGCCGCTCTTGGCAAACGCCCCACAAATAGTAAATAGTAAATAGTAAACCACTGACCTGTTCATAGGCACAGAAATTATCCACACAAATTAAAAACTTCTCACTGTTTCGCGCCTTCGCACAAGCATATCGCGGCGAACAGCTGTTTGCTGGCCAGGGTTGCCACTTCTCAGATTACACCCGAAGTTATCGATAGCTCGATAACAGTAGTTAAGGCGTTAGTGCATTTTTCTCTGGCAAAAAGTAAAACAAAACGAAATGGAATAATTTGTTTTTTGTTTAGTTTCCGTTCGAAACTGGCCGATTGTACTTAATTTACACCTCCTCAACTTTGTGGCTCCCGCTAATTCGTCGTTTCTGTTTGTTTGTTTGCTTGACTTTTTCTGCCAACATGGATTCCTCAGGCGGAGCAGTACTTAAGCCGATCGCTGGTTATCCGAGATGTCTGTGTGGACCACGGCAAACTCCGGTGGCCTAGAGACGCCCTCGAAGTCGCCTGATTCCAGGCAGCACCCCGGCAGGGTCCCGCGGAACCCCCATTCCATCGTGACCGCCACCACCACGCAGCACCACTTCCAGCACGTTGTGGCCGCCGCCGTTGCAGCAGCCACCTCAGTGGCCACCGGCCACCAGTTCCCGCAGCAGTACCCTCAACAACAACAACACCACAGCAACAGTCCCACTGGAAGCGGCAGCAATAGCAACAACAGCGCCGGATTCAAGCGTTCCAGCCTGAGCAACTCGCTGCTGCAGTTCCCGCCGAACCCGCCCCCGCCGCCGCCGTCACAGAACCAAGCGAAGGTAAGTCCAATAACAAATCAATCTCCGATCTCGGTATCTTCCATTTCTCCCAAACAAACCTCACCTACCCTACCTACCGTCTCTTTCTCACCTTTTAAAGCGATGCTATGGAAGCCCCTCTTTCGTCAAGTCTCTCTTGTTCTCGTACTTCCCCTCTCTTTTTCGCTACGACGCGTTGGCAATGGCCGCATTCAGCAGAGAAAGTTGGTGCGGCGACTGTGATTTGAGCTGTGATTTCTTAGATTCTGTCTCTCTTAGTTTTTCTCTCTCAAGACTATTCGCTGGCAATGGACACATTCAGCAGAGAAAGTCCGTTCTCGGGGTCCATTACTAAAGCTGTGAATTCTTCACTTTTGTATTTATAAGGCTCCGTTTTTTCCTTCTTAGGTTTTGAGCCGTGATTTCATGTTTTCATAACCAAGATTTATACAAAAGAATAATTGGCATCATTACACATTTTAAGCTGTTATTTAAATCACAAACATAACACCTTTGATGTTGAAGAAGTTGTCAAATTTTTTCAGTTATAAACGAAATAGTTAAAGGAAATGCAGTTAGGAACTAGGTAAATAATTGAATAATTTATTACAAATGACAGCTCTTTTACTATAATACTTACCAAAAAATCATAAAACCTTTCTGTGATTCACATTATTAAATTTCCCAATCAAGATTTAATCAAAATAAAGCGAAGAAAGAGCAATGACAATTGTTGAGAAGGCTGTCAGATATAATTTGTACATTCTACATAATTCGTTTAGCTGCATCTATATTTAGGTATCTAAAAGCGATATGAACTAGAAACATTACAAAATCATTTATGCAAGGTGCACATTTTTCAAATAGTCGCACAAAAGTGTTTATATTAAAAAGCGGGGCAAGTTATATACATTTTAATTATTTATTTTGAAGTTCTTTGAAGATACGTTAATTGTTTGTTTAACTGTGCAATGCTCCTGTCGAAAATGACAATAAATAAATCTCGTTTCAAGTGGTTAAAGAACCCATTATAAATCACATAATTCCCATATTAAATTCGCAATCCCCTGCTGAATGCGCCCCATCGATCGAGAAATGAATTCTGGCAAACAAACAAGGCCTAAGTTTCAAGTCGAACGAGATCTCGCACACACACGCGAAAGCACACACGCAAGTCACAGGTATTGGGTATGACAGCGTTACCTGGTGAACCTGCTGAATTATTGAACATCGTTTTTTATTTTGGCGAACAACGCTGACAATGAAATTGTAAATGGAAATTCAAGTGGAAGTGGAATGGCGCAGAGCCGGCGTCTGATTGCCTCCGCGGAGAACTGCTTGGGTTCCCTTATCGCTGCGCCGTCTTGTTTGCACATTTTTTGCCGGCGATAAAAAATAAACAACACACACACCCAATCCACCCACGAGTACAAAAAATGGGCCTGCTCCTTGGGGCGGTGTCTCTGAAATCCAGGTGTGTGTTTGCATACGAATTTTGGAGCGAAATTAAACACCAACCGCCAGCTGACACCTTCCCTCTTTATCGGTT
Organism: Drosophila trapezifrons; assembly: GCA_018874455.1. Lineage (NCBI taxonomy): Eukaryota > Metazoa > Arthropoda > Insecta > Diptera > Drosophilidae > Drosophila > Drosophila trapezifrons. The sequence goes on along the minus strand of JAEIIF010017151.1, from coordinate 6,477 downwards.
TGACTTATTTTTATTCGATTTTTTTAAGTGGCTTCGTTCTCAGAAGGAAGTCAGGCGGCTGGGGAATCTCCAAAAGAACTCGTTCCGTTTGACAGTTTGTGTTATTATTAACATTAACCATATATTATTTGTTTTATTCAAGTGCCAAATAAAAAGGGAACACTTTCAATTCCCTCGAGTTCTTAATTCGTTCCAGGCAGTGGGGACTCACTAAGAACCCCTAAGGTCGTCTGAGCCCATTTTATAGTCCCTGTTCGATCATTTTGAGCTTGCAATCTGCGTATTTACATTCCTTTTCGATAACTCGCGACGTCTGGTTAATATATTCAAACTTCATTTTGTTATTTCTTAGTCAGGATTCTCTATATTTCGCATTATTTTCGTGTTACTTGCTTAAAGATGTGGGAAAAACATCTGTTTTAGACTTTTGTTCAAGCCTAAATCTTTTGCAAATATGAGCTACTTGTGTTTTCAGTTTAATTCAAATGTTGTTCAAAATACATTACTGTCACCTGATTAATTGTTTGCTTTCTGGCTATAGTTATTTTTAAATAACCTGATTTGCTGTAAATATGTGACAAATAAGCTCTTTAAACGCCGTCGATTGTTGTTCTTCTTATATTTAAGCATGAATAATAGTATCCTTTCCGAAAGACTAACTTAAAATGTTTGATTTATTTACTTGAAGTAACAAAAAAGCTTAGGAAAACTGTCCCCTTTGTTACGACATGTCCAACCCCGATCTCCTGATTAATCTGATCCTTCTGCTCCTGCTACTTACCTCTCGACCTGCTTTTAGTCATGGGAAGAATGATTCGGTGATCAAGCCCAGGACCACGTACATGGATGGATGGATCAATTTCTTTAAGCATCATGATTTTATTTGTTCTCATAATAGTGTACTAGGATTACTACTTCATTACCTTAGACAGAGCCACCTCCACTTTATTCAAATAATATATTTATAAAAACCAAGCATGACGATTAACTTTAAAAAAGAGATTACGATTATGGATATGCCACGTCATACAGATTACTTTCCGCCCCAATACGATTTCTGCAAGAGAATAATGACCTACGATACAGTGGTGTACTCGTGTTGAAGGTGTCCCTGATCGCTTTTGGGTTCGTGGATGGGTCAAGTGGTCGCTTTGTCAATTGGATCTTGAATCAAGAGTTTAAGTTCAGGGACTCTGCGTGTGCCAATGTGTGCCCACGTGTGTGTGTGCGTGCCAGTGTGTTTAATCACTCAATTTGTCTTCCCCATTCACCAGTCGATGATCGCTGATCGATTGCCAAAATGGGCCGCCCCCACGATATCCCCTCTCCACCGCCACTACTCGTTACTTTGTTTGTTTTCCTGTAGTTTTGCTTTCGCCTCTTTCGATTCTTTACCTGTCTAGTAGTGCGCTCTCTTTCCGCTTCTATTTCTCTCCCACTCTCTCTTTAAATGCTTTCATTCAAATTGCTTTTCTACAGTGAAGCTTTTCTAAAACGAATTTTTGTAGTTAGATTTCGAGGAGATTCGAAAAATGAATTTTGAACACCTTAAGTATTTATGGTCTCTGTTCTTGATCTATATAGTATTCGAAATTTCGAGCTTTCAAATTCGAAATCTTAAACAATTATGTATCGATATTCGAAGGGTAAATGGTTAAAAATTAAACTTTCCAAATTCACGAATTCAAAATCTCAAAACTTTAAAAATTCCAAAAATTTTGAAATTAAAAAAAAAATTGATTATTTTTTAAATTAAATAACGGGTTTTATTAAGGACCTAAACTTGTGAAGTAAGAAATTACATACTTAGTAGAAATACCGTGCTTCCGGATTTTGAATTTTAAATTCTCAAAATTTTAAATTTCGAAACTCGTAAAGTTGTTGGAAATATCAAAATTATTTCATATTGGAAATTTCAAAAATCCAAATACCCGAATCTCGAAAAACCCGTAATATTAAAGTTTAAAATTCCTGAAATTCGAAAATTCCTTCTTTGAGAAGTTTTCCTGTTTCGTAGTTCGATTGTCACTATTGTAGTTGTTGTTGCTTTTTTTGTGTCATCGCAGGCCGCCTCATTCGAGAATTGATTGTCGAATTTGAATACGTCGTCGTCGTCACTGCTGGCGGCGCTCTGCCACCGCTGCTGCTCTGCCAGTGCTCAGTCGACGGTGTGCCACGGCATTCTGCGGGCAGAGCCGTATCAGTTAGTTGTTAACTTGCCATCGCCGAAGGAACAAGAGGCGCGAAAAGCGCGAAAAACCGCGAAAAACAAATAGCGAACCGAGTGTGCAGCGCCGCGCCGCGCACCTGCAGATCCCGCAGAGGTTTTACATTTCGATTCCGATTTCTTGCGTGCTTGTTGGTTTTCTTTTTCTTGATTTTTCTTTTTGGCGGAAGTGTCGCTGCGGTGCTCTGCGGTTTTTGGCTTTTTTAGTCGGTTTTTAGTCGGCAACCAAGTACCCCGTACCAGATCTTCGGTGGCCTTGTGGACAGCAACAAGTGCCTGCTGCCAAGCCCAACCGTTTTATTTTACATTTTATAAAGCCCATAAAATGTTTATAAATAAAAAGTAAATATTATTTTGAACGCACACCAATCGAAAGAGAAATTATATCCCGAGAGACAGAAGAGAACAGCGAGAGAGTGCCGTGACAACGACGAGGAGGAGAAAACTTTCCGCGTGCGTGTGTAATTGCCGATCAATTGTCATGTGCACAGCACACTCGGCTGTCTCAGGAACTGCACAAAACACAAACAATACTCGTACTATTCAGCATCATCATCAATGGGAAGCATTGCAAAATCAACCAAGTGAAACGGAACCCAATAAAACAACAAGCCACACGAAAAAAGTCGTCGTCGGGGAACACAAAATTGAATTTGAATTTAAATTCTGAAAAACAACAACGAGAGATTACAGTGACAAGTGGCGAAACGAGCTCTAGAACTGCGCGATAACCCCAGGGATCTTTTCGATTCAAGCCCAGGAGGTTCTAAAGATTAAAACCTAAATTTTTGGTGAATCATTCAAAAGGAAATAAAAGAAACCGCTGAAAATCCGAACGATAACAGAGAGTATTACTTGGAAAACCGAGACCCCAAAAAGTCGCCAAGATCAGAGACAGCAATAAAATAAATATTCCGAAAAAGTAATAAACAAACCAAACAGTGAGAAATTCCCAACAAATTTAAAAGCCATTACATAGATCAATATAAATTGCGGCGGACAGAGAGTCAAGTGAATCGTTATAAGAAACTGCCGCATAATTGAGGCAGGGCGTTGTCGATAACCAACATGCGAACCTTATGACCCAATGGAATATTTATTTATTAATATATTTACGTTCATGTGCCGCCAGGCCAGGCATTGCAAATCAGCAGATCGGTTCAGAGAACTTCCAGAGAGCGCCATTCGTAGGAAAACCCCATTAAATAGTGGGTGTTAAGTGTGCTCTTGCGGAACGAACGAGCTGAAATTGAAGTAAACTGCGATTTTTGGACAGTATACAAGAAAACCCAATAGACTGCTTAAAAAACACTCTTGAACTGAAATTAAAATTGTTTTTAAAAAGACAAAACAGTGATCTTTTAGCGAATAATCAAGGCTAAGTCCAAATTAAGATTTAAGGATCTGTGAACTGATCTATAAGTGAGTTTGTAAAGGATAAACAAGACTAAGACTAAGAATCCGGATTATACATCAAGTTTAACCAAGAAAAGACTTTAATTAAAACAAAAAACACGACAAAGTTTAAAGTTTTCAAGAGATATATCCCTGATGGGTCCATGCTGGCTTACATAATTAACCAACACGATCTCGTAGAGCAAAATACCCAAACTATATATCGGACAGCAGTCCATGCCACCCTTCGAAGAGGATCAGGAACAACCAGAGGAGGAGCACATACCTCTAAAGCCGCCGCGTCGCAAGAGAGCAATGAAGACGACTGTCGGCGACCAGGAAGCGGCCCATCCGCCGGCCGAGGTGCATGAGGAGGAGCATCTGCTGGCGGAAACGGAGACGCACACGGCACACGGTATGATGAGCAGCAATTTGCGCTATGCCCGGGCCAATCTGAGCCACAGCAACCTGTTGCTGAGCCACCAGCAGAGCTCCTTTGACACGCCCACCGAGCGAACCGCGAGCAGCGAGACCCTGGACGTTCCGCCTGTGTCGCGGCGCCTCGCCTATCAGGTGCATCCCCAACAGACGCGCTACGGGATGCGGCAGCAGCCGCCATCATCGGCCTTGGCGAGTGCTCTGCATGCCACTGCCAGGTTGGCGGCCAGCGTGGATGCCTACACGGCAGCTGCCACAGCCACGACGACGGGCGGCGAGATCGGCTACAATCCGAATCTGAATCTGAATCCGAACACGAATCCGCATCCGAACCTCAGTCACCTGAGTCAACAGCAGCAGCAGCACGCTCACAATCTGGCGAATCTCAGAGCGAGCAGCAGGTATCTCTACCACAGCCAGTTCAATTCGAGTTCGCCGCAGTCGAGACGCTTCAACGCTTCAGCGGCGGCGCGAGAGGGCTCGCCGGCATACGGCACAGTAGCAGCAGCAGCATTAGCGGCCGCCTCGGCCTCCGCAGTTGCCCCACTAGCACCGCTCGCACCACTAGCCTCCATAGCATCGTCGTCCCCCATTGCATTCGCACCGCCGCCATTTCAGTTGCGCACCTACCAACAGAACCAATCCTCCCGCTTTCAGCCGCGCGGCCACCACCGCACCGCCAGCAGCAGCATGTCGCAGTCCGGCGAGGATCTCCACTCGCCCACCTATCTCTCCTGGCGCAAGCTGCAGCTGAGCCGGGCCAAGCTCAAGGCGTCCAGCAAGACGTCCGCGTTGCTCTCTGGATTCGCAATGGTGAGTAGTACTCCTTTTGTTTTAAGGATGGGAAAGGTAACAATATAGGTAATAATTCGTTGTTAGATGGGTTTTGGCTTTAAAAAAGGGCTTTTTATGAGTTATTTATTATCCAAGTTATATTTATCAATAGATGTAAGGGGTAATTATGTATTTTATTAGCATTTTTGAGTGTACTTTAGATAATATATATTTTTAGGGTGAGAATAATGGAAATGATGGGTACCTTTAGTGATCATGATGTATTGCACTTCAGATATTTAACGTTTCTTAGTTAAAAAAGGATAGAAATGGAGGAAAAATATAATTAACATAAATATAAATAATATTATAATAATAACTACAGATGAAAAATTGTAATTAAAGTATTATTTAGGTTTTTATGGGTCAGTATTCTTTGATAAGGATATTATTATAGGGAAATAATTATAGAATACATGAAATAACATCACTTTTTTGTCATAACTTGATTTTAGAAATCACAATGCTCTTCAATTCAACTTAAAAAATTTGTATTAAAGAGAAATAAAATATTTTACATGTTTTTTATATTTTTAAATGACAGTTTTCAGTATATATTTAACGATATCTTAATGGAAATATCAGTATTTTCTTTCACTTCCTTCACTCAGTTTCTTGTAAAAACCACAAAATATCTCAGTTTCTTGTAAAAACCACAAAATATCCAACTTTAATAAAATATTTAAATATTTCACTATATATAATAGTTTTTAGAACCTATATTTTCCTCCTTAGCTGTGCATAATTCAAACGAACATTAACATTAACCCAACTTAATGTGCAGGGTCAGAAATTTCTGGCAGAAAGCACATAATTTTTTATCTCTACTTCTAGTGTTTGTTTTTGATCGACAGAAACATGAAAGACCAACCACGAACATTAGATACACTGCCTAGGAGACCGTGATATATAATATTTAATAATAACTAATAATAGTAGTAATAACAGGGTTCCACTTGGGATGATCAGAGACTTGTTTGGAACGAAATGTAATCTATAATTTGTTCCATTCGAGTGCGTCCCCGGCCTGCCTGCCTTACTGTCGGTGTCGCATTCAAAGTAATTCTCAATCTTGACAGGCCAATAATATGTAAATGTTTCGCACTAATTGGGTGTATGTACTTTCCTCTATACCTGCTCAACATAATTCCTCTTTGATGCCGCTTTGAGGGCCAACAAAATTGTTTATTTTTGTTGTCTTTATTGGCACTATCTTTGTCTTGGGGGAAACAAGTCTGTTAGCTGTTTTTTTTACTCATTAATCAGGGGTAGATTGGGCTAAGGTAATTATGAATGCGATATTTTATAGCAGTCACTGAATAGAAATTACTGAATAGGGAACGCTCAGTCAAGGGAAACCGTTGAAGATTATTCTCTGGGGTTCCCAGCATTTTCAAAAGCTATCTAATGACAGATTCCCATATATTGTTTATGGAATGAATAGCTCTTTCGGTTATGTTTTAGTGAGTGGATAGAGAGAGATTACAAAATCTACTTTAGCTTTTTAAGGGAGAAATACCACGCGCTTATAGTGTCATGACACAGGGCACAAGTTTTCATTAATTAGAGGCTTCATTAGAACC
>JAEIIF010017141.1:0-11042 GCA_018874455.1 Drosophila trapezifrons | reverse complement strand
TTATGTACATTAATGTATTAATCTCTCATTGAAAGTTCGTATAGTCGTCATGCTCGCACTCACGTAAAATCCTATGGTTGCTGCAAAGCCTCTGATGAAAACTCTAGTTAATTAAGTTTTTAATACAGTATCATAACACCATTACCTAAAGCTGGTTATAAGGAACTTCAAAGAAAAGGAAACGTATAGGTTGTGAGTCTTTATTGAAACTTATGTTGATGTCCTCATGGGATCCGCGTTAGAGGTAGAAGAATGATGTGTGTATGCGCTAGAGGTGGGAGCTTATATGGATCGAAAACTCCTGCTATAAAGATGCAATGTCAAACTTGTATAAACATTCTTTTATGACTTTTTGAGCAGTTTTTATGGAAGTGTTAACTTTTTCAACAAGTATTTCTTTTTTATAAAATATTTATTAATATTACTATTATTTTGGCCCCCACTGTTTATAATTTTCTGTGTTCCTGGCACGAAGTGGCGCTCCCTCATCATTCGTATTGCTTTTTGGTCGTTTATTTCTGGTCACCGCACTTGGCCGGCTTCCAGTTCGGCATTCTGGGCAGGCACACGCCATCAGCGAATTAATTCTCGGCTTGTGCTAATTCAATTGTTCTCCATATCTCGCTTTGCAGGGACGTCATCTACAATGTGAGCCTGCACGGCCTACGGGAGATTGGGCGCTTGGAATGGAACAGCTCGGACGCTGACCAGCAGCTGTGCACGTTGAAGGGGAAGAAGGATCGGGACTGCCACAACTACCTGCGCGTGTTTGCGCGTAGGGCCAATGGCGAGGTGCTCATCTGTGGCACCAACTCCTACAAGCCGCGCTGTCGTCATTACACGCCGGTGGAAACGTCAGCCGAGGAACCCGGTCACGCCCACGCCATGCGCTACGAAGTTAGCCGCGATGTGGAGGCCCAGGGTCTGTGCCCTTACAGTCCCGCCCACAACAGCACCTACGCCTTCGCCGATGGTCAGTTGTACAGTGCCACCGTGGCGGACTTCTCGGGCGGAGATCCCCTCATCTACAGGGAGAACCTTCGCACCGAACAGTATGATCTCAAGCAGCTCAACCAGCCGGACTTTGTCGGTGCAATCGAGAAGAACGGCTACGTGCTGTTCTTCTTCCGCGAACTGTCCATGGAGTTTATGAACTTTGGCAAGGCCGTCTACTCGCGGGTGGCCAGAGTCTGCAAAAACGACCGGGGCGGACCATACAACCATGGCAAGAGCTGGACTTCCTTCCTGAAGGCACGCCTCAACTGCTCGGTGCCTGGGGAGTTTCCCTTTTACTTTGACGAAATCCGTAAGTTCAAATAAGGTGTAACAGAGGTATGAATTTTAATTAAATCCACTTTTACAGAGGCCATTAGTCCGGTTGTTGAGAGTGGCAGCAAGTCGCTGGTTTATGCCGTCTTTACCACCTCGGTGAATGCCATTCCCGGTTCGGCCGTGTGCTCCTTCAACCTAGATGACATCCTGGCTGCCTTTGATGGCGACTTTAAGTCGCAAAAGGATTCACAGTCCCATTGGCTGGCGGTGGAGCCAGAGCAGGTGCCCAAGCCACGCCCCGGACAGTGTGTAGAGGACTCCCGCACGCAGAGCAGCATCGCTGTAAACTTCATCAAGAACCATCCGCTTATGGAGGACTCTGTGGCTGCAGCCCACGGACGTCCGCTGATGACGAAGGTCAACCTGCATCATCGCCTCACGGCCATTGCGGTGGATCCGCAGATTAAGTCGCTGAGCGGAGCCTACTACGATGTGATCTACAGTGGCACCGACGACGGCAAGGTGACCAAGTTTATAAACATAGTGACCACGCACCAGAACTCGACGGTGGATCGCCTGAAGACGGTGGTTATCTCGGAGATGCAAGTGCTGCCGTTGGGAACACCTGTAAGGGAATTGGTAATCTCCTCCAAGAAGAACTCCCTGGTGGTGGTCAGTGATGGCAGCCTGGTCAGTGTGCCCCTCCACCACTGCACCCTGATCGTGGACTGCTTGGGCTGCCTGAGCCTGCAGGATCCGATCTGCGCCTGGGATCTGCAAACACACGAGTGCAAGAATCTGGCCAGCAGTCAGCACAAGTTCGGAACCAAGACCTACCTGCAGAGCCTGAACACCACGAAGAAGGCTGCGGCCTCGCTGTGCCCGCACATTCCACGCGACGGACAGGGCGGCGAAACGGTGAGCTTTGTTACCATGGCGCCACCGCCGACGGAGGAGCAAAAGCTCTTGTACTCCAACGTGGGTGCTTCGTTGACGGGCAACCAGCCAAGCTTGGAACAGCAGCCAACGGGTGGCGATGACTTTGGCCTCAACAAGATCACGCTTACGTCCATGGATCCCGATGATATAATGCCCAATCTGAACGGTTAGTAGTCTGTTACAAATGGTCCTTCCAGTTCCATTCTAAATTATATTATTCCCTCCATCAGATCCCCAGAAATCCACGGCCAGTGTGGATGAAATCAGGCAAGCGTCCAGTCCCAGCCTAATGGTCCTCGTAGTCGTTGTTATCATAACTTTCCTGGTCGGCGGCACTGTAGGCGTAATGTGTGTCAAGGCCAGGCACTGTCTGTTAGAGGCCCAGATGGACGACAGTCATCGCAATCATTTCGGCAAGCCAATGTGAGTTAACCCCCCAAGAGACTCCTGTGGGGATATGCTCATTAATCCCCTTTCTTTGCAGACAATTTAAGCACCAAAACACTGGCAAGGATATCAATCTGTTGATGGGGTCCAATCCCTACACCACCACACAGAAAACCCCCAATCTGGATCTGGAAAAGGATCGCAGTCACGAGTGCAAAAACTCAACGGAACATTTGGAAAAGGAGCTGCCCTGCAAGACGTCCACGCTGACGAAAGTGAAGCGCACGTACATCTAGTGTTCAGGGCAGCACCACACCCTGCAAAATTAGTCGAATTTCTATACTCTAAAACATATTTTCGTTGTTTATGTTGCTGTTAGTTATAGTAGAACCCCCCCACCCGATCCCGCGAATGAATAAGAGACAACAGCGTGTTCCGGATGCGTTTGAAACGCATCTGAGGAGAAGTAGAACGCCTGTTGCATCATTTTTTACGTTAGCCTGTATTGTAACTTTAGTTTTGATGTAGAATTCGTATAAGTTTCGTATAAACTTAGTTAAATTTATTGACAACACAGTGCGCGGGCTGCCACGAAGCTGGAGCTGATCAAGGCATTCCGCGCTCCGTTGGCTCCTGAGCAGCCCCGAATCGAATATGTCGCCCCCCTTATTTGTACTCCATATCTATATATAAATGTGTATTGCGTAAATATTAGAGCTGTACAAATTTACACACATATCATACATACCGAGATACCGAACCCGAACCCGAACAGCTCTCGAAATTCAATCGAATAATTCTACAAGTATTTTGTTAGACTGAATGACTACTTTTTTTCTATACACGAGTCTGTTTTTGTGGATGAGAGAACTAACAGAATGGAGGACTTGAACGGCTCCATGCTCGGCGGCTGAGCCAGGCGTAAAATTGTATCTAACATAGTAAGCTCAATAAGGAATTGAATTTAGAATGTAATTAATAGTACGAACTAGGCTAAGAAACGAACAAAACTTCTATGAGGCTGTTTCGATATGAACTGACACCGCAGCCCAACAACACATCGTCATGATGAAAGCACGCACAATACGGAAATAAACAAAAAGAATACAATATACAAAAGATCCACAAGAACATCAAGCCTTATGAAATAGTAGAAAATCGTGTGTCGAATCTTAGGCCTTAAATCTAAATGTAAGCTTTGCGTACAGAAAAACAAATGAAAGAAGCTTGAGCTTGGCATTTTAATATTTTTATGTTACATTTAAGCTGTTGTCCGTCCCACTGAAGAAGAGGAAGTTGCATAAATACAATGTACAATGGCAATTTTTTAATTTAGAACGTGTAAAATGCAATTTTCAACGTAATTAATTAATATATATATTTTTCTATGCATGTCTACGCCTAATTTCTAAATCTAATCTTAAGTACAGAAAGAGCTACACATAAAAATATTTTTAAAATCTTACAAAAAAACAACAAAAGTAACATAATGAAGAAATTCTCATATTGTGATAGATTTTATTTAAATTTGATAATGATGAAATGATATGCCTTTTGGTTGAAAAACAATGATATATATATGAACAGAGAGAGTCTGATTGCATGCATGATAATATTGTGTAGGAAAGGGTCTTCCGTTCTCGGAGGATCAGGAACCGCGGAGAAGCATAAAACCCCCACGTGGAGTGTAGTTTTTTATTATTGTGTATGTATTGTACTGTGTATATTGTTGTATACATCCGATAAGCAATTCGAAAATCTAATAAAGTCGTAATTTTTCATAATCAATTGTGTGATGGGTTTTGGGAAAAAAGTGGAACTGGTGTTTATAAAATAATATTATTTACCTTATCTACCTTATTTATCCATTTTTAATATCTTTTTCAACTGTTTGACGTTTATCTTACTTATATTCTCATTCTGAATAAGAGTTCTTATTAAAAAAGCGTTCATCTAAGAACACTCAACTGTAGCTAAAAACGAAGCGAAAGGAGTAATCGCGAAGTATTTTCCGGTCGTTAGACCAAAGAGACCGACAACAAAAAACCATTGTGAGTATTGTTATTCAAAAAAGGCCTTCTATTAGGGCCTTTTCCAAAGATATTACAAGCTGACAATTCAAATAAATTTATTTTAGCGCCACTTATTGCCTTAAAAAAATCGATTATTAATCGCTTTAATGGGAACATGGATTCACATGTTAAGCAACTACAGTCACACTGAACCTTAAGAAGTCGGCGTATTGCACATTTTTCAATTTAATTAAGAAAGCCATCACCGCGATTATATAATCAAGATGAACAGCCTGAGGACAGCCACTTTGCGATTCGCCAGCCTGGCCAGCTCCAGTGCCGGCGCCCTGGGCAAGCGGGACTTCACCCGCAGCCTGTGGCACATGTCCAAGAAGCCGGTGGCGGGAGGGCCCTCCTCCGATCATGTAACCGTCCTGAATGTCCACAAGCCCAGCATCAATTGCACGTGCGGCTGCAATGTGCACACCAAATGTGAGTCTTTATCTCAGTAAAAGTGATTTTGGTCGGGAGGAACATGCCACACATTACATAACCTCAAAAGGGAGTGACGAAATGGAAAGCAAAACACTGAAATTGAATCCTTTTGCTTATCCTTAGGCGAGCGCGAGCTGGTGGAGTTCCTCACCGAGGAGATTGTGTCCGAGCGCAAGGTGCAGAAGGGCAAGACGGTGCCCAGCACCCTGGACGGATTCACCGTGAAGCTGACCGGCGCCGATGTAGAGCTGACCAAGCAGACGGACAAGGAGAAGGTGGTGATCAGCCTCAATGTGAACCACTCTGTGGACAGCGAGGACGAGCCGGAGATCAATCCGAATGCCGACAAGCCGGACTTGGGCGAGATGAGGAGCAAGCCCCAGTTCGAGGTGGACATCATTAAGGGCGGATCCACGCTCTCCTTCACCTGCTCCTTCCTGCAGGGCGAGGCTCAGGAGGGGGAATACAGTGAGTAACCATTGGAGACCTCCTACTATCTCAGAATGATTTATATATTCCCTTTTCATCGCAGACGATGTCTTCTCCATTGACGAAATGGCCATCTTCGAGGGCGAGTGGAACGACAAGGTCTATGCCGTTGCTGGCGACGTGCTCGATGGCTACTTGTACGACTTGCTGATCAATCTGCTGGAGGAGAAGGGTGTCAGCCAGGAGTTTGCCGAGAAGCTGTCGGATCTGGCCACCGCCCACGAGCACACTTCCTACATTGGTCTGCTGGAAAAGCTCTCCAAGTTCACCACCGGCGCCAAGTGAATGTCGCCCCGACGATCCACCTAATCTTAAAGCATAAAGTTGTGTAGGTTTTTAAGTTTATACTGTCGTCTGCCGCAGTTTCTCCACTAAAAACAGTTTTAATCAGTTTCGTTTTTGGTTTCGACTGTTGCGGCAGTTAGCTTAGTTTTTAAGCCAGAAAACATTTATACATGTTTCGAGGAAGAACGTGAGGAGCGAATGCCCATTGTCAGCCCACTTCGTGCATTCGTTTCCCAGTTTGATTTCATCAAATACAACGTTAATCACTTAGTCGGTTTGTTTATTTTGGTTTAAAAGCACATTTTATGTCCCACTGGCGTTGTAAACGTTCGGAGCTCCTCAAATGGTGTATGGAGATCCTGGCGACCTAAAATTGCCTCGAGTACGGCCTGGGATCGTAGTCGCTTGGCCGGTGTCCTCCCCACTCCTCGTGGTTCGTGCAGGCGGCACAGATGACCAGCGCTAACAGCACAAGGATGTTGGGCAGCAGTTGCATCTTGATTGTTGAAGTGTCTCCTCGGGTTTGTGCCGATAGAGCTGAGAATTCTCCTCTTTATAGCTGAGATTCCGTCTTGGAATTATTATCAGCACAAGTTCTTTCCCCAGTGGGAAGCACTCGGATCTAGACTGGGATTCACACTCGGCAGATAAGGAGACAACAAAGATGCGCAAATAAACCTTCTACATATTAACAAACAGGGTAATTTATACATTTAAGGCATCCCCTAACAGAACACCAAGCTGAATAAAAACTTAATAAGAAACGTGATCAATTTATATACAACACTTTTTATTGCACTTCTGCACAATCTAACAATTTATGAGCTTGAACTTAATGGATAACTACGCACATTCACTACGAAATTTATATAAGGTTAAGGGCTATTGATTAGGAATCATGGAACATAACAAAAGCAGCTTCTGGTACTGGTAAGTGGTACACCTGGATATCCTAGGCAGTTCCTCCCCGCTTGTGCTGGCGCTCATGGCCGGTGGTGAGGCTGCTGGCGGGGGCCTGCTCCTGGCCATTTGCAGCATCTAGAACCGGCGTTACGGGTCAACTCTTGCTGCCCTGCTGTTTGCCGCCGGCACCGCTCGCGCCTTCGTACTCGGAACGCGTGCTGTACTCCGCCCCGATCTTGCTGAGGTCTATCTTCTGTTCCAGCATGGCGCGCTGAGGGTCAAAGTTTGGGTTATTTACTACGTTACCATGTGGTTGACGAAACTCCCACGAAACTGCTTCTCACCTTGACGCACTCCTGATAAACCCGGAAAATTGGCGCGCATGCCGAGTCATCCGTCCGACCCTTGAGGAACTGCTCCGAGAACCAGCTGTTGAAGCAGGCGTCATACTGCTTCTTCAGTTCGTCACAGTCCTTGCCAATGCTATTCATAATTCCTTTCAAATTTTAACTAAATATATTTTGATTATTTAAGAGTGCGCCGAAATAAGGTGCCCGTTGACTTTTGCGCCTAGAATGTCATAACGCATTGCCCTAGGAAATGGACTACATTCAGCAAGGCCTTGACTGGTCACACTTGACGCATGTCAAACAATTTCAAACATTTTACTGAAAAAAACCCTTCCCCGACAAAAACGCAGATTTATTTTTTTTAAGGTTTTTCTTGAGTTTTAGACTTGATACAAAATGTAGTTATCATTATTTATCATTTAACGTAAACAAATTCATACTTGGGACGTGGCTACAGCAACAGGCAACGGTCAGTGGATGACAATGGTTGGAACCAGACCTCCGATCCAGTATGGCAACCGAACCGGAGGTCTGACTGCACTTAGCCCTGCTAGTTGTCCATGGCCATTCCATTTTTAATAGTCCGAGAGCTACAAATTTGTTCTGTTATTAAGTGGAGAGGAGGTTTTTGTGGGAAGGATGGAGGCGGTCGGGTCGCTCTAACGTCTACTCCTCGTCGATGGTCTGGACTTGTTGCTGTTGCTGCTGCTGTTGGTTCTTGTGATGGCCACGCTGGTTGCGGTTGCGATTGTTGCCGCCCCTGTCCCGCCGCTGGCCGCCCCAGTTGCCGCCCTGGTTGTTCTGGTTACGGTTGTAGCCACGATCGCCGCGGTTGCCCATGTTGCCGCGCTGGAAGAAGTTGCCCTGCTTCATGTCGAACACCTTCTCGTTGACGTCCACCAGATTAGTGACCTTGTCCACGAACTGCATGGCCAGGGCCTGGAGGCGCGACGGCTCGGAGCGATGCATCACCACCGTTTCGCTGGGATCGTCCAGGCTGGCCATCAGCTCCTCGTTGATGATCATCTTGCTGATGATTGAGTGCACCTTCTGCACGGGCAGCTCGTACATCTGGGCCAGCGAGGGAATGCTGATCGAGGTGTAGACGTTCGAGTAGGTGAAGAGGTACGTGCGCAGCGACTCCTCCTTGATGAACTTGGTCAGCATCTCGCGCACGCGATCCGATTCGTAGAACAGATCCCACACCTTGGTGTTCATCTTCTTGTTGACGATGAAGTTGGCGCATGCCTGCCAGTTGCCGCAACGCATCGCCTTGGCGGCGGCCACCACATGCTCGCGCATCGATTCCGGGGGACCCACCAGCGACTGGCGTTCCGAGGAGCGCAGCTGCTGGTAGAACGTCTTGCTGATCATGCGACGGCGGGCGTCGAACTCGTGGGCGGCAATATAGGGAATCTCGAGCAGCATGGCAGACACCAGGTAGACGCACTCGAGCAGCTCCAGGTTGATGTGCATGTGGAATGGCATCTGGCGCTGCTTCTCGATCTTCTCCTGCTCGGCGGACCGTTCGTGCTGGCGCTGGGGCAGCAGTCCCTGGGCGAGCAGCTCCTTGGGCTTGCCAGTGACCATCAGGTCGACCAGACAGTGATGCGCGTCCTTCACATTCTCCTGCCGGAAGGCGCACAGACCGAGGTTGGCCATCATGCGATTGTACAGGATGCGGGTTGCGGGATCGGCGGCATCGATGTTGTCCTGCAAGTGGGACATCAGCACGAGGTCGCGCGCCTGGAACCAGTTGTCGTGCATGGCATGGTGGTAGATGTGCGCTAGGATGGCTCGGGTCCTAATACGATCTGTGTCGTCCTTGGCGTAGATGAACTTGCACAGCTTGTCCATGACGTCCACAGAGGTGGCAGTCGTGGTCGGCACCTCGCCGCGCTTCTTCTTCAGCACCTCCGGATCGAACTTGTAGTAGAGATGCTCGATCTTGCGCAGATAGATGCGGCAGCGCTCGTTGTTGGTGCCGGAGCGCTCGAAGTACTGCAGCACCAGCTCGATGGTCTTCACCACGTTCACCTCGTCCTTCAGCCGCGACACGTAGTCGTTCGAGTGGGGATCGCACTCCTTCAACAGCTTGGTGAACTCATCGTCCAGTCGCTCCACAGCGGCCAGGGAGCAGCCGCGGACGAAGAAGGGCGCCGCGGCGTACTCCTCGTGCTCCTCAGCCACGCTCTCGCTCATGTTGATGTCCGGATTGGCCAGGAGCAGCTTCAGCATGCTCTGCATCACCTCCAGCAGCAAGGCCCAGTGCTCCAGCTTCATTGGCTCGGAGATCTTCTGGTTGTAGTCGTAGATGGCCGAGATAATGTTGAAGTGGATCTTCACGGAGACGGCGGTGCCCAGGTTGTGCTGGTCGGAGATGTCCCTCAGCTCGAACAGCAGGTCGATCTGCAGGCGGCGATCGGTGCGCTTCTTGCCGCGCGCCGACATGATCTCCACCAGCTTGGCCAGCACCAAGGGAACATCGATCTCGGCGTCCTTCTCGAACATCTTGGGCTTCTCCACGACATGGCCCTTAACCACGGTCTCCCACTCGCCGTCCTCATCGTCCTCGGCGCGCTTACGGATCTTGATCTTCTGCTCCTTGCGCTTGTCCTTCCTCTTGTCGTCGTCCTTGTCCTCCTTCTCGGTGGTGCGCTTAAGGAAGCGCTCACGCATGTTCTGGTATTGGTTCTCATCGTCCGAGGACTCCGTCTCGCTCTCCGAATCCGAGTCCCAGTCAATGGAATCATCGGAATCGTCATCGTCGGCTGGCGCCGCTTTGACCGGCGCCAATTTGGCCGCCTTGGGAACGGCCTCAGTAGCCTCACGCTTGATTCCCACATCGCTGTCGTCGCCGCCATCGCCACCGTCGCTGTCCAGGGCGGCCACCTCATCCTCGGCCTCGCTCTCCTGGTCGGGCGCCTCACGGAAGCGCGACAGATCGTCCTCAAAGTCCTTGATGTACTTGCGCACCTTCTGGCGCAGCGTGCCCAGCGACTTGGAGTTGTTCTTGGACAGGTTCTTCCTGCCCTCGCGATCCTCCCACACCTCGTTAATGAAGTCCTCCAGCTCGGCGAGGCAGCGGATGTAGAAGCGCGGCGTGATGCCGTTCTCCTCCTTCGAGATGACGGGCAGCGCCTTCTGATACGCGCGCGTCAGATCCTCAAAGCTGGTTAGCGTATTCGGAATATCCTTGATCTTCTTGTGGTTGCGGATGGTCTTGATGATGCTGGTGAGGTTCTCGTAGCGCTTCTCCTTGGTGGAGCGCACCACGCGCTTGACCTCCTCCTCATCGTCGCTGAATTGCTGTGGGGGGAAAGCGGGATTAACACCGGATACACTAGAGCGCTGGGGTGGTTGTGGTACTCACGAAGGCGCTGGCTTTGTTGAAGTTCGCCGCCTGGACCTCCTCCTCACTGGACTCGGACTCCGAGTCGGACCCGTTGGCAAAGAAGCGCGACATGTTCGTTGACTTTCCACGCGGCCGTTTGTCTGCACCTGGAATTAAAATCTATTAGTTTCGGGCCACATAATTTCTCGCCCCTGGTTGAGGTTATGTTTGGCCGCTCGGCCAACATGGCGTTTTGCGAAAATGAATTCGCAAGTTTATCCCCGGTTCGCCCATGACCTTTGGAGAAATCCGCTTGCCGGTCTTCGCTGGGGAGGTTTTCACCTGTGTGGGCTCAGTATTTCACGAAAACTTACTATTTTTACAGCAAAACTAAACGCTGTCGAATGCACAAGACATCAAAAAGAGTGGCCAGCTCTGTAAAAACATCGATGGAACTATCGACAGAACCGATTGTTTGCTATCGATTGTTTTAATACTGCCGATAATTTTCTGTACCGCTTATAGTGTCATGACACAGGGCACAAGTTTTCATTAATTAGAGGCTTCATTAGAACC
>JAEIIF010017135.1:0-16659 GCA_018874455.1 Drosophila trapezifrons | reverse complement strand
AAGCCTCTAATGAAAACTCTAATTAATGAAAACTTGTGCCCTGTGTCATAAAGCCATTATGTGTTGTAAGGCCTTAAAAAACATCGGTAGGATTCGTATAAATAGTCTTGGAACACGTTTAAAGGTATATATTTTCAAGGTTCCTCCAGGCCTCGTTTAAGCAGAATTTGTGTATCCATAAAATTCACAGGAATACTCCTCCGGCGAATGCCGATTTCCCAAAGCAGGTCAAGGTGCAATTCATGAATAATTTCTGTCCCTTAACAATGAATGATTCAGTAAAAGCTTTAAAGCATTGTAGTTTCTTTTGGTAATAAAATATAGCTGGTCAAAGACAATTTTCTACTATCTTGGATAAATTTAATGAATATTTATCATGTATAACTAATAATCATAACTAATTCCCTATTTCTCCCCCTTAAAGTGGCGACACCACCGAGGCAGATCTGACCCGCGTCTTCAGCGCCTACGGGACGGTGAAAAGCACCAAGATCATCGTGGACCGGGCCGGCGTGAGCAAGGGCTACGGGTTCGTCACATTCGAAACGGAGCAGGAGGCGCAAAGACTGCAAGCGGAAGTAAGTACCACTCCTTTGACCTGTTGCTAATGTCGCCTGTTGAACGTTTACCAAAGAAAAAAGAATAAGAAAATTAAAAGAAACCCATGAAGCGAGCGTGAGAACACCATCAACGAACAAACGAATAAACGAACGAACCTTACACATTTTTTTAATTCAAAAATAGAACTCTTATCGAGAGAGCAGCATATATCCAACACACAACTATAAATTGTGCTCCGATCTTTTAGGGCATTACCTGACCCATCACACACAAGTACTACCTACTATGAGACGTCGGTTCCTCCTACTACTACTGATACTACTACTATGTACTACTTCTACTACTACTACCAACACTCCCCGCGGGGGGAAAATACCTCATACGATATAGTCGCCTTTTAGCGCTATGATATATGATATATAATATATATATGAGATAAGATGATGATCAGATGTACCGCCTTAGGTACGGACGGCACTTTGTTCTTTTATAAATTTCTTCTTATTGCGTTTTTGTTGAGTTTACGTTTCCGAGTTACGTTACATTTCCGTTGCGTTGCCATTACGTTACGTTACATTCGATTCCGTTGCGTTCCTTATATCGTTTCATTGCCAGAAACACACACACACACATTATACACACCATATACACCCTACTACACTCACCCCAGTTATATAACCCACATTAATACTATATCCCCAGCGTAGGCAGCATTACTTTCCATATATTTCTTTGATTCCCACACACACACACCCCACACACACACACGAAGTATGCCCGTTAAGCAAAAAACCAAATAAAAAACCATAGAAAAAAAAACCAAAATCAAATGCAAATGCAAACAATGTTGAGTTCGTTGCACCGTTTTTAATGCTCATTTTATGCAATCAATTAAACAATTAGCGTCTTTGCTCTTTTGGCTCCGTTTTTGGAACACGGTCTCCATAGATTTTATATAGACTAGACTATATATATTAAATATATATAGACAATACCTTAGTGCGTTGCCTTGTTGCCTTAATTCGTTTGATCCAGTCTTGAGTTCCATTTTGATTTCCATTTTCGTGTAAAGTTGCATTGTTGGCACATTTTTTCCGTTTCGCCTAATTTGCTGATTTTTCGATCGAATCGATTGTGTATTGCACATTTTTCCCGATTGCGGAAAATAATTAACGAAGCAGCAGCAGTAGCGGCGCAGCAGTAATAAATAATAATCCAATTCAATTGCAATAATTCCAATAAAGAAAAACCACCCAGCAAGTAAAGTAAGTGCGGCGTAAAAGTTCCTGGGGAATATGTCTCTGGAATCCAAAGTTGGCAGTCCAATCACCTGCTCCCCAGAGCAACCCACGCTCTCTCACGTCGACTGAAGCTACACAGAGAAAATTAATTATGAATGTTGTATATTTCAACTTCTTTTATGCCAAAAACACAAAAAATTAAAAATAGGTTAGATTTTAGACAACAAAAATGTTTTATATTTTTCTTTAAGCAACCGCTAGAATCAGTTGAGAATTATAGTGTCGAAAGTGCAAATACCCATTTTTAATTCAAAATAAACTTTTTTTTAGACAAATTTCATGTTTCTTTTAAGATAAAATATTCTTTATTTGCAACTATATATCTAGCCGTAAAAGTGTATTTCCCCTAACGTAACCGCTAGAATCAGTTGAGAATTATAGTGGAAATATTGCGAGAAGCCATTTATAAATCAATACAAACTTATCTGAATTTGTATAAATGTTTCTTTTACAAGAAATTATTATTAATGTGCCATTTTATATCGCGATATAGTTTCCAAATTTAGGTGAAAGGCCAATATAGCTAGAATTAGTTGAGAATTATAGTGCAAAATCAGAATTAGTGCGCAAAGCCATATTCAAATCAATATAATCATCAAGTATCATTAATTCTATGACACACTTTTCCCCGTGTAGTAACAGCAGGTTGTAACCCGTCTATATAGGGTCAAGATCTGGGCTAGTTCAGTTCGGTCCATAAACAGCTTACCTTCCAAGGTGCTGCTGGCTCATTACAAAATGAACTTGTCTGCCATATTTCGTTTTGGCATACTAATTGATTATAATTATTGCATAACCACTGGATGGCTGGATGGCTGGATAGCCGCCGCCGCCGTTGCCGACAAGGAGTGATGCAACTTTTACCCATTTCAGGGAAAATTCTCGTTTACTTTTTACCCTCTATACACATTCTGTGAAGCATCCGCCCCGGTGCTCGGTGGCATATTAAGTGAAAAACTTTTGCCGCTTCGTCATTAATATGCATTGTTGTCGTTCTCGTTGCCCGTTGTTGTTCCACTACTTGCTCCTCCGAGTCTGGGGCACGAGTGTCCTTGTGAAATGCAAAGGGAGAAAGGACGACGAGTAGCGACGAGCAAGTATAATGCCCGGCGGCAGAACAAGGATAACAACGACCACACTCTATGCAAAAGGCAAAAGCTGAAATGGGCACAGCAACGGGCATCAACAAAAACGACAAGTCCTGGCAACGTTTAACCAAGTTTTAATTTACACACACACACACACACTCCCATACACATACAGGAGACACACATTACACTAATTAAATTTCATTTAGAAAAGTTTTGCATTTAGTTTCGGCGACTTTTTCGACCACGAACTCATCAAAAGCCGCAGGAATAGGAAAGTAGCCTGTGTTATTCGGGTGCCACAATTCAGTATATATATCCCATCAGTCCCCCCCCTTTACCCTGCGCATACTAATCTCTGTGTATATGTTTTATGATGGCAAACTAATTCCAATCCTAATACCAATTCCCATCCTCCCTCAGCCCCATCGTCACCTCATACATGCATAATTACGCAACACAAATAAGAATACATCTAGATTAGAGTAAATTTGGTGCCCGAAAATAAACTGGGAACGCACATTTCGAATGTATGAGATTTGCCTACACTCCACTCCAGGAGGTAAGCAGCAGGCTCATTCTCATTCAATTTTAAATCATTTTAGAGTGGACCTGGCAGCTGGAGGAGCCACAGAACAGAGCCTGTGTGTTGTTGTTGTCCTTTTTGTGTGGAGGCTGAAACAAAAGGCCACCGTAAAAGCCAGCCACCAAAAGGATTCTTAATTAAATTCAGTCAAGACAAGAAGAGTGGTTAAGGGTACGAGGAGGGGGTTCCAGTGGGGTTCCAGGGGTCTCTGCCGCTCCTTGCCATACGTTTCATCTTTAGTTTACTTTCTCAACCGTTGGCCCTTTGTTATGGCCCTTATCCTTATGTCGCTAGCCGAGGACGAAGGCTCGAGGGCGGCCAACTCGAACATAAATGAAAAGAATGTTTGCCCAGCGGCGGTCAGAAAGGATACGCGCGGCAAAAAGCGGCGAAGGCGACAGCGGCAGCGGCGACGGCTACGGCTCAGGTTTTGCAAGCCTCCGCTTTTCTTTTCATTTTCATTTTCCACATTTTTTCTGCCTTTTCTCCCTCCAGTTAGTTTTTTTTTTTTTTTTTTATAACGACAAAGTAGCATCTCTCCTTGGCCCGCAAACATTTGCTTAGGTTAATGGTTATTACCGTTGCCAAGAGAGGTCACCCCGCATCTCCTACAACCCAACTCCCTGGCAAGGAGTCTTCGTCCAGGCTTATCTCTTTGTGGAGCCGTGTCCTTTTCATGCATTTCAAGCGCAAATCACAAGGGTATCAGGCGGGACTAATTGGCAATTAAAGATGAACTGGCAGAGACTCTCAGAGAAAGGCTGTTAGCAGTAGTTCCTTGGCTGGATAAGGTATTAAATGTAAATTGGCTGATTTATTGGGTCGAAGAGATGCTAAATGCATTTTTAATGGCCACAAAAATAAGAAAAATGGAATTACCTCGAGCCAGTGAACTTTTCAAAGGAATTCTTG
The DNA here is from genome assembly GCA_018874455.1 of Drosophila trapezifrons. Lineage (NCBI taxonomy): Eukaryota > Metazoa > Arthropoda > Insecta > Diptera > Drosophilidae > Drosophila > Drosophila trapezifrons. The sequence goes on along the minus strand of JAEIIF010017135.1, from coordinate 12,211 downwards.
AACTTGCAAACTTTCTAGGGCCAAGCTGGGTGTAAATCTCTCCCTTCTATCTCCCTCTCTCTGACAAAACCCTTTCTATACTTTATTATTTTAATATATATTTACCTTGGTGTTGGTGTTACATTTCACAGTTTTCTAATTGGTTTTACATTTGAATAATTGTTTGTTTTCTTTTTTTTCTGTATTAAATTGATTTTATTGTCATCCCAGTAGCTACGAACACGAGACGAGAGAAGAAACAAAGATACGACAAAGCGAGCTTTATTTTCCAAATTCAATTTGTTCTTTTAAACGCTTTTGTGCCATTTTAGTTAATTTTTTTTGTATTAAACTTATTTAAATGAGTTTATTATTATTCTGGTTAATGAATTTTTATGTGTTATTGTTTGTTGATTAAAATAAACATGTTGTTGATTTTTGTGCCGCGCAAATTGAAAATGAATTAAATAAAACAAAGCAAAAAAAAAAAGAGAACAATAAGTTGGCGATTGAAATTGCTTTTGTAGCCAAATTAAAAAAAAAAAAACCACAGCAAAAACAGCAGATCTCTTTTTATGCAACATATGTACATGACATTTTGTAATAAACCTTACTTAATTTAAACACACACACACACCACAATATAAACATTTACACCTATATAATATATATATATACATATAACTTTGGTAATGGTATTTTGCCTTGGCACGTGTTTCTCTCTCTCTTAGCCATGGCCGTGCCATAAAAAGCAAAAAACAAAAAATGAACAGAAGATATATAATAATAAAACAAAGACACAAAATAAAACCAAAAGCGTTGCGCATTAATTTTTAACTATTTTTTGAGAATTTTTGATGCTGCTGCGTTCGATTTGAATTTGAATTTCTTCGTTCGGCTTGTGTGTTGATAATGCAATATATCGATATTAATGCTCCCCCCATTTATGCTTTCTTCCCTTATCTATCTATCTTCCGTCGCTGTCTTCTGTCGCTGCGTCCAAAAAAACAGGGTGAGTGCGTGGTACTACGCGATCGCAAACTGAACATTGCACCGGCCATTAAAAAACAGGTGAGTAATCCCTCTTGGTTTCATATTAGAGCTGGCAAAACTTCGATATCGATAAACGATAATTTCGATTACCATTTTTACCTTACGATTGTGGCTTTTTCGTCACAATAGGTAATCGTAAATGCTTGTCTTTGGCCATATTTTGTTTTTATTTTGTTGAACATTTAAGGGAAATTAAAATAGATCATTAATCGTTATAGGTATCGACTATTTCGATTGAAATGTAATTAAATGCAAAGCTTATTGAAAATTCGAATCCTTTTCCTTGGCTTTGTTTATTTAGACTTTAATTACCCATTTAAAGCCTATTAAAAAAACGTATTAATCCGATTAAGCTTACCGATCACTTCGATAACTTTTTTATCTACAATCGTGACTTTTCAGCAACAATCGAAAGTCGTAAAATCTTTTCTTTGGCTGTATTTAGTCATTATTTAGCCAAGCATTCAAATTTAATTCGGGATTATATTTATTAAAGGAAAATTTGATATTATATCGATATAATTATATTTATTAATGGAAAATTGGATATTATATCGATAGTATCGATGTTTTCGTTATATGCCAATCTAAAATGATTAAATTATAAGCAAAATTAAATAAATATCTTTATTTTTATAGCCCAATCCTCTGCAATCGATTGTGGCCACAAACGGAGCCGTCTACTATACCACCACGCCGCCGGCACCGATGAGCAATATACCCATGGATCAGTTCGCTGCCGCCGTTTATCCGCCAGGTGAGTGATGATCGTTCTATGGAGAGACGCTTCCAATATATAAATATATAATACAACTTTATATATCTCTCTCTACGCCGATGGGGTCTTCATCGTTTATCTGAGTTTCACTTGGTTTTATTGACATTTGTTTTTCTTTTCTTTGTATATTTCATTACTCTCTTTCTATTCGAAAAAAAAACTTCATCAATACCAAAAAAACTACAACAAAAACACCACACCACCAACAACCATCAATTGGGAAACAATTAACCAAACCTAGTTACTGACTTTACAGCCGCTGGAGTTCCCACCATCTACCCACCATCAGCCATGCAATATCAGCCATTCTATCAGTACTACAGTGTGCCAATGGTGAGTCCGAAATGCGATTAATGTGGTTAAAAAATAATAGCACTAAGGGATGGAGTACGAAAAAGGGTTAAATAATCAAGTAATCACATAAAATATTAACTGTTCATTTAGAGAATTAAATGGAAATTCATTTTCGTTCAGTGTTCATTGCAATTAAAGATGAATCCAATGGAAAAGAGTTAATATTCGTTCAGTGTTCATCGCAATCAAAGATGAATCCAATGGAAAAGAGTTCATTCTTGGCATTTTAAGTAAGGTGAAAATAAATGAAGAATGCACTAGAAAGTGTTTATTTCTTGGAAAACAATGCATTGAAAAGTGTTCATTTCTTGGAAAGCAATGCACTGGAAAGTGTTCATTTCTTGCAAAGCAATGCACTGGAAAGTGTTCATTTCTTGGAAAGCAATGCACTGTAAAGTGTTCATTTCTAGGAAATAAGTGCACTGAATTATTCTACTTATCTCCAATATATATACATATATATTTCCCAGTGCTATTATTTTGACAGCTACTATATTTATATTACAAAAGCATTAAATAAATATTAATTATAAATAAAACCCTTCCCTTTTGCAGAATGTACCCACCATTTGGCCTCAGAATTACCAAGGTGAGTTGCGCTAAGCCAGCCTCCCATGTATTTAGTAGCTCTCTCGCTGGTATTTTTGTCGTTTTGTCGTAGAGCCTACACATTATCGGTATTTGCTTTCTTTTCTTTCATTTTATTCTTGGCGCACCACCAACCACCAACCAACCAACCACCAACAACAACAATAATAATAATCAACTATCACAAAATAGGTTAAATCCAAAAAAAAAAAAAGTAAACAAATTTTCGTAGTCGCCAATTTTTCGTTGAGAGCTGCCCTGAATAATAAACCATAAAACTACATCAACAACAACTGCAACTACTACAACTACAACAACAATCTGACAGATGCAGCTGCGACAACAACAACAACAATATACCACGCTATATGCCCCTCAACTCTGCAGCAACAGCCGCACTCTCCTAGTTTATAATTTTAGTTTATTACGATTATGTTAATAATGCCTATGATTTAATTTAATTTATGCTAAGTTTGGAGCTTTAGTTTTTCGGCCGCACATCGCATATATATTTAAAAAAAAAAATGTATATGTAGAGCTACAACAAAAAATATATAAACATGTAATGTAAATTAGTTGAATGCCATGAGGGAAAAATTATACATCTATATATATTTTTTTTCTACGATTCTTTTCGATTTTCTGTTCGGTTTTGCTTGCTGTAAATAGCAGAGAATGATTGTAAATAGTAGTAGTAGACGGCACAAAAGCGCATATATGCATATATAAATAATACCTAAAATATATATATATGTGTGTATATATATATATCCAACGATTTTTCCGATTATTTTGTAGGAATTTATCCATGTTAACTTTGAGGATGCAGCAACAGCAACAGAGCAACAATAGTGATGCTACCTACTACTACTACAACAACCAGAAACAACAAAAGCCACAACAACAAGAAACAGCTACAACAAAGTAAACTAAAGCATAAATAGAATTTATATATAAACATAGAGACACGACACACACGTGCACACCCACAGCACACCCACATAGAAGAGCGAACAGCTGCAATTTGGGAAATGTTTAGTCAAAGGAAATCGTAGAAGCTCTGGAGGAAGGACATTCACACACACACACGGGCGTAGGACATTGAAAGCCATTGCAAACTGCTGTAAAGTAAGCTGCTTATGTTATTAAAGATGGCAGCAGCCGGAGCTGTGTGTGTGTGTGTGTGTGCATGTCCTGTGTGAGTGACGGGGATAACATTTGGTCGAGGAAACATTTATGATGTGCAATTAGCGGAGGTGCAGGAGCGGGGGCAGGATCAGGGGCTATAGCCGTAAGGATACAAAAACACTGCACAGAGAGAGAGCGAGCGAGGGAGTGTGTGTGTGTGATGAAGCGGGGGTAAAGTCAGAAAGGCAGCTGATATTTATGGCAGAAGACAGAACTTAAACCCGTATTTAAACTATAAAAGAAAATAAATACAACTCACTTAAAAAATACTATAGAAAATAACTGACGACACACACACACACTATAAACACACTAAGGGGCAGCGATCGAAGATTAAAGACATAATATTATGCGTAAATTAATTTATATACATATATACAATACAATATAAAGCGTAAAGTAATTGTAACTCGTAACTCTGACTCACATACAGCGATACAAAGCTACAGAAATAAGGAGACGACAAAGTCAACACCCACACACGCAACACCCACACACTTACGCACACCCACGAATCCCGATTCAGAAAGTCAGGGCTATAATTTATTTATAATTAATCCTTGACTCTCCGAACGGAATCCGCAGGGCAAGTAAAGGAAAAAACTAACTTGTAAGCCAAGCAAAAGAAAAACTGAAACGAAATTTTAGTCTAAACGAGAATACTTACACTAAAAGCAGAAAAAAAAAGAAAAGAAAAAGAGAGAAGGTAGCCACATAAGCCAAGCAAAAAGTGAACTAAAAATAAAAGGAAAAAATACAAAATACTAAAAAAAAAAACTACAATAAAGATATTCAAAATATGCTAGCTAAAAGATAAATGCGAAAAACATACACACATATATTAGAGAGACTATTAAAGGAAAGCTAAACTCAAAGCTCTAGCGAAGGGGAAAATAGATAAACTCAAGCAATACATAGACACTCATAGGTGTGTGTTACACAAGAATATAGTTAAATATATATATATACATATATATATACGAAGAATAATATAACAATTTAATAAACTAATGTACAAGCGAAAAAAACCAAGCAAAAGCGAGCTCTGCGAAAATGTTGATTTATCAATTTTGTTTTGTCTCTACACATACTTAAAATTCTGTTGTATCTATTGTTATGATGATGGCATCAAACTAATCAAAAAACGAAGAAAGGGATAAGCAAAAAACCAAGCGAGGAAAGCGGAAAAAGATGTGTTAACCAAAATTATTTAAAGATACATTTGCGGGGGCAGAGGCGCGCGCTCTTGGAATCGGAGCGGACCTGCGAGCGAAATTCCATTCAACAAAAAATAATTGGTGCATAATTTGGCTGAATGAAATACCTTAGCGGAAAATTCGAAATATAAATATTTATATATATATTAACGTATATTGCCTTATTGAACATGAGAAAAACTAAATTATTTGCCCACTTAATGACGAAATACTGGTATGTCGATAGCGATCGTAATAAAAAACCAACCCAGAGGTTTCAAAAATACCTGCTAAAAACAGATGTCGCCGGCGGTCAGCTCGCTTAAAATTACTGCAAATGAGAGACATTTTTTTCGATTCCAAGTCCCGTGCTCTGCCTCTGCCAATGGGTTCTTTTCGGGGTAAAACTTGTTGACAAATTTTTACTAAATTGTTAAATAGTTAAATACATTAAACAAAAAGATACATTTTTAAATCGAATTGTAACAATAATTAGTAATCACTCTTTGTTGAAACGAAAGCAACACAAAATGTAATGAAATGAAAAGCAATAATTCAATAAGGCATGCTCTAGTTAAAAACTAAACTGAAAACTGAAATCAAGTCGAAGAAGCAACATAGAAACCACCAACCAAGAGAGTACTTACATGTATGTCAGTCAATAGGGATTTTATTTAGTTTGAAAGGCACGGGGACTCGAAATCGAGTGTCCCCAAAAAATTGCTGGGAGAGAAAGGTGTGTGTGTGTATGGCGAAGAATAATAATTTTTGAACTGAGTTTCGATTCACTCTTTTATATATAAACATATATATCCAGCTCTCCAGCCATCCCAGCAATTGAATTCTTCCGCAGACTAATCCACACAAAGATCAGATCATAAAACTAATAAATCCAAGGCATAACTTAAGTATATACGTGATATTTTGAAAATGCGAAAATTCATAAATAAATTGTTTAGGTTTAAAACAATATTAAATATATATTATACAGATATATACATATATATACATTATAAAGAATAATGCCAAGGCATAATTAAAACCATAACGATTAATTAATTAAAGAATGAATGAACATTTTTGCTGACAAAACAAACAAACGAACGAGAAACCGAGTAAAATGTTTGTAAACTCAATTTATTGTACGACTTGAAAGCGAAGTAAAGTGCGGAGTGGAGTTCTTAAGTTTTTACTGAACAGCAAAGAGAGCAGAGAGCAGATTGTCCCATCGTAAAAATCTATTTAGTTTATATATAGTGAATATTTATATTATATATACATATATATATATATTAAATGAACAAAATGGCAAGTAACAAAACAAAAGAAACCAACAAAAACGGAAATAGCAATTAGAAGAAAGTGAAAATGAAGAAAATTATATATATATACAATACCATATATATCATAGCGCAAAGAATAATATATATTTTAATGAAGGAACATCAACTGATTAAGTGCAGCTCAACTACGAGCACAAATGTTTTTAGACTAAGTACCTACCTACCTAAATGAATTCAGCAATTACATAAAAAATATATATACAAGAGATAGACGAGAGAGGCGACGAGGCCAGAGGAGTCTCGAGTTGTGTAATTACATACATATATATATATATATATATATACATGCATATTATGAAGATAATATCCCATGATGATCATCACAAGAAGTAAACAAAAACGAAACATATTTAACCACGTACACACACCCACACACTATACTACCTATAAATATATAAAGAGATGAGAAATGAGAAAGAAGAAAAGAACGCATAAATAGCAATAACAATAAAGCAACAGCTACTTAATAATTTTAGCAAAATGCAAAAAACACAAAAAACAAAATGCAAAAGAAATGAACAAAAAAAAAAAAAAACAAATTGCAAAATACCTTTGGTTCGCTTTTATTTGATTTTTCAGTTGGTTACATTTTTGGCTTTCACAACAACCCACACTCCTCCTTAGAGTGTTCTTTCCCCGACTTTATATATATTTTTTGTACAGAAAACCATTCGCCAATGTTGCATCACCATCACTTGCCATCGACGAACTCGCACCAGGCGCCTACGAATACCTGGACGGAGTACGAGGATGTGAGCGGCAGTCTGCCCCGACTATAACAATGCCCGATTTCTGGCTTTAATCGGAGTGGCGGTGTAGGGCCAATACAAAATGGGAGGAGAAAGGGAATAGAACTTACTACAGAGAGGAGGAAAGATCAAGATCGTAGAATAGAATCAGAATCAGACTTAGAGTGGATGGATAGAAAAGCGTATACGAACGAAAGAAGCCCCCATATCATCGATAGAACGTGGACGATGGCGATGCCACACACTACCCTTTTGTTAATCGTTTTATGTTTTTTGATATTCATTTTCAAGCCGCCACCACCAGCACCACCTATATCGTTACCTACCAAGGACCAGTACCACCTCCCAGCGGGGAGTTACCTTCTTCAGTTACCTCTTTCTACGTTAAAATTGTTCATTTGTTCTTCGTTTTTGTTTGTTACTTTTTCGTTATTATTTTCGCAAATTACTACTATCAACATTTTTGGACAGCGAAGGGTGCGTGGCAGCGAGTGCGAGTGTGAGAGCCTGCGAGGAGGAGGAGAAGAGAAGAGGAGAGGAGAGGCCAGGCCAGGCCAGAAGAGGACACAGATTTAGATCAGATTCAGAAGGAGGAGCGGCGGGCACAACTCATCAACCTCGTTTCCCCGCACAAATATATGCGACCACATACCGAATTTCACCAACTTCAATTCGAAGCAACCGAAGCATATCCCAACTTCTTCAAAATTATCATTTGTGATCACACCATCCCAAAGACCCGAATATAGTGTCCTAGCTGTCACCCGATCTGGAATCACCTGGCCCTCGAGCAAGAATACCTTTTGAGGGAATGCCTCCCAGAGCAAATACATTAGCATTCTTTTCGGGTTCAACTTACCACTTGACGAGGTGCTCCGATTCGTGCTATTTTTGATCGTTGATCTTTGATTGTTGATCTTTGATCCATGATCTTTGATTGTTGATCTGTGATCTTTGATCTTTGATCTTTAATTGTTTATCTGTGATCTTTGATCCTTGATCCTTGATCTTTAATTGTTTATCTGTGATCTTTGATTGTTGATCAGTGATTCTTGATTGTTGATCTGTGATCTTTGATCTTTAATCTTTGATCGTTAATCTTTGGTCCTTGATCTTTGATAATAGATTGTTGATCGTTAATCGTTGATCGCTGTATAATCGGCCCCTTAATTTTCCAAAATTATTTGCGATTTCCATTTTTCATCTTTGTTAGTTCGCGATTTTCGATTCTCTTTGCCAAATCTGTGACAAGTTACCTTTTTTCCAAATCTATCATGTTCAGATTCTGATTGATCGAATGTCATTTCTTGAAGCTAATAAAAAAATAATGAACCCGAAACAAAAACGAACCACACTTTTCTTATCTTTGGTTTTGGTTATCTTTCAGTTAGCTTTATCTTTCAGTTCTTCCTGATCAACTGTAGCATACTTTCCAGGTGCTGCGAAATTCAAAAAGCAACGAATCTTTCAGTAGCAAATGACGAACGTCGACAGGCAACTAAGAAGGCTAAAATCAAGTAGCAAAAAAAACGCGAATCGTTAAGATATGAATAAAAATAGTTGAATTATAAACGGTTGTGTCAAATTAGCTCTAATCGATAACAAAGAAAAGCGCGGCAATTTATTAGGACTTAACTTGTCTAAACTCTAAATGTAGTTCAATTACCATTGATTTGCTAAGCTCGCTCGTCTTAACTCCTATCTATCTCTCTCACTACCGTGTGTAAACTTTAATCTTCCCGCGAATGCGATGAGCGAAAAGTACGAGTAATTATAATCTAAAGTAAAAGAAAAACAAAAACGAGGCATACAAAACTACATACACTTAGATGATCGGATAAAAACATACATATATATATATATAAAATGTACAAGAACAATATATCTCTCGATGGCGTCTCAACACGGTAATCAGATACCAAAAATATAATATTTACGAGGGGGAAAATGGAATGGCAGAACATTTTTACATAAGAAAAATGCATTTTTTAAACAAAACGTCTACGTGTGAATTGAATAAACCTTATATGTGTATACACGCATATATTATATATACATTTTTATTAAATATATATATATATATATATATGTGTATATATAAAGCCGAGCAGCAATTTTTTATAACAAGAAGCAGCGGCCCGGCCCGAGTGAAGCGATGGGAAAGCGGAGAACAGCCCCAGCCAGGAGGAGGCCCACTGAGCACATGCGTGCCCGGCGTGTGTGTGTGCGCGTTAAAACGTTTTTTGAAGTAAAATTTAATTTACACAAGACTGACGCTAAAAAAATAACTAAGAATATTAAAAAGTGTACTAACCGTTTACGAATTTTTCAAAATGCGCCACACACATGCGGGCCGGTCATCGGTCGGAGGAGGAGGCTAGGATTTGCAGGATTCTGGGAGTTCGGAGAGAGAATTGTTTGTAGGGGGGCGCCGCTTTGTATATGGTTATATTATATTGTACTTAATAAACGGAAAACCTGAGATATATATTATATATATTTATATTTACAATAAAAAGAAAGCGTAATACTAAACGGAAAATACAAAAGCATAATTTATGAACAATTAAAACGGAGCGAAATGAAATTAATAATGGTAAATAACAAAATATACAGTGTTATTTTTATTTTTATGATATTGTACTTACATTAGTAACTAAACAAATATAAAACGGCGCAGCAATAATATAAATAATAAATTAATTAGCAACCAGAACTAGGCAGAGAACAAAACAAAACCAAAAGAAAAACCCCCACAAGATGAAAATGTGATGAATATTGTATAAAAAAAAGATTGAAAAGTCCCCCATTGTATCCTCCAGAAGAGACACGAAATATATATGTTTTGGGATCGATTCAGCCAGGTATTACAGAGATCATTGTTTTGGAAGGCAATAGAAGGGAGCGCTTGGAGTAGGACGAGCCTAAGAATACAATAAACGTGCAACGAACTCCTTTAGATTAATCGATTAATCGAGGGGCAACCCTGTGACACACACATAGGTGCATTACATAGCTGCTGCTGCGTGTAGAGTAGGCAGGCAGGCAATCTATCTCACTCTGCTGCGATGATGTGTTTGGATTTAGTCGTATTTAGCGATCCATTATTAGGTCCTTAGTTCCGTAGAGGTCACCATTAAACCGCCACCAAATCTGATTTTTGGATCATTGTTGTCAGCAAAAGAATCTTTTTCGAATTACGATTTCTAATTACGATATATTACGATATATACAGAGCAATTTCTAGAGCGAGAGGCTAATAAAAACATGGCAAATGGTGAAAAGCAAAAACAACTAAAAACAAGACGGTTTTTCTAACAATGTTGAAAGCGAAATGTGTAGGAAATATTTAACCCATATATACAACAAAGTATAAATTGTAGCTAAAATGGTTTCATGTAAACGAAATTGTTGAGTATTTTTAGTCACAAGTACACCAAACACACACAAAAAAATAAAAACCCATACAAACTGAAGAATTTACTAAACACAAAAAATTTGTAACATTTTAAAAGCAATTTTCTTTCTATATTTTCGATTCATTAGTCGTCGACCTTGTTTTGAGAGATATTTGCACAGAATTTCGTTTACTGCCTTCTGCTGACAAAACTGTCCATTAAGCCCGTTCCATATTCCATTTGAGTTGAAGAGAAACCCATTATCCTTGCCACCCCCCCTAAAAAGCCGAAATTCTGTTGCAAAATATACACACACATTTGTACATGTGTAGGTTAAAATAATAAATAATAATTAAATCGAAGTGCAAGCTGCACATTGTGAGAAACTGTGCTGAAGCCGAGATAAGAAAGCAGGATAAAACACATGTAGAAGAGGATAGTGAGAGGCCGCGATCTAAACACTTACCGATTACCGATTACCGATACCGATACCGATTACCGATACACCTATGTTAAGCCAATTAAAGCGCCCAAATGAATGTGCTATAAACCAAAAAAGAAATACATAGCAAGATTAGCTGAAGAGTAAAACGAGTAAAAATACTAGACAAATTATACTTTTAGCTAAACTCAAGTGGAAAAGACACACAAAAAAAACAAAAACTAAGAAAATGTATCCAAATTCTTCCGTAAAAGAAAACAACATTTCTAGTAAAAACAATTTACCGTACATAAGAGTCTATATATACATATACTATATACTGAGCAGCATAAAAGTAGAGTCAAGGAAATACGTAATGCAGACGACACACAAACACAGAGAGCCGGAACCGGAAACGGAACCGGACAACCGAAGGAATTACAGCCCACTAAAGAAACGATATCAGCACGGAGATAGGATAGGAGATGGAGGAGGGCGCTACATAAAAATATAAAGAGGGATAGAATCAAGATTAGAGGTAGACGTAGCGGTAGCAGGGGGACGATTATAGAGAAAAACCCAACTGATCTCTACTGTGTTCTTCTATGCTTTAGAGAGGACATAAGTAAAGTAATTTAATTCAACTTGGAAAACCAAAGTATTACAATTTTGAGCTGCAATATTTTTTAATCAAAAACCAGAAGAAAGAAACATAAAAACCATAAAAACAAAGGTAAAATACAAAAGATAATAATTAATATATATTTTTCTCTTTTGAGATAAACCAAACGAAAACTGTTTTGATGTGAATTGAGTTAGGCAAACAAATATAAACGAGAGATAAATAAATAACACAACATATTCCAAAAAGAAAGTATCAAAACGGAAACCAAAGCTAGCTAAGGAAATGCACAAAGTTTTGTGTGTATTTTTTCGGTTTTTATTCATGTGTGTAAATCTTCCGTGTGCAAAAAAAAACAAACAAAAAAAACAGATAAATAAAAAAGAAAGGTCGAAAACCAGAAACTACACTACACTACAAAAGCAAAGCCAGACACTAAGCCCAACTGAAATTGTCAAATATGAATAAATATATATGAGGTCTATATGAGTATATATTTAGATAACAATTATATTATATATATACATATATATTATATACAT
>JAEIIF010017125.1:0-14397 GCA_018874455.1 Drosophila trapezifrons | reverse complement strand
ATATATGTTCAAATTAAGAGCCATAGAAAATAGTTTATCTTGCTAAATCAAGGCCTGTAAAAATGCTTGTAATCTCCGCTGGAAATCAAAAGAAATTCAACAAATTGCACATAATGTTAACAATCAATTTTAGCCCGGCTTATCGCGACAAAAATCGACAAGCGCAGCAGCTGCTGCTCCTGCTACTGCTGCTGCTGCTGCTGACGAATGCGAGCAGCAAAACATTTAGAAGCAAATAATTTCAAAGCGTACTTAAAATCAATTTACTTAATAACCGGGCAATTTGAATGGGAAAGGAGGGGTGAGATGCACCGAAACGCATGTCTACACCGGGCTGGCCAACTAAACATGTTGCATGCCGCTCAATTCATTTTGGCATGCGAATAATAATTTCCAGCCAAAGCAGAACAATGGCCGCAAAGCGTTGCACTTGTAAAAAGCACAACAAGAACAGCGCAGCACAACAACAGCGGGAACGCTTAATAATAGTTGTTCCGACACATACCAAAAAGCGAGCCTCCTCCTAGCCGGCGGGTAATCGTTTTACTCACCCGGCAAACCGGCAAGCTGGCAACCAGCGACCAACGGCCAACATCCAACAGCCAACAACGAGCAATTTGAAGGCGCACAACAGCAACAACCGGCCAAAACAAATCAACGGCAACAGCAACCTGCTGACCAGTCGCAGACGAGCTCTTTTCTTTTATGCACTGTGGGAAAAAATAATCTAACTAGCCGTAAATTAAATATATTTCAGGGAAAGGAGGCTCGATAATGAAAGTGTAAACGTCAAATACATAATTCTAAAATCTCACTTAATTTTTTAATAATAGGAGCTTCCTTAAGAGTTTGAATAGTAAATAGAATAGGATTGGACTTCTGGGAACATGATAAGTTTACTCCTAACTCGAGGTCTTAGCCTGTTTTATCCACATATTCCACATAGGATAGCTAACCAATTAACCTTAACATATTGCCAGGATTTACAGCAACTTGTGCCTGAATTCGTACTTGAGAATTGCTACAACTTTAGGCTTAATGTTTCTATGCCAAGGAGTATTTCTCTCATGTGTCCTTGGACTTTATAATACAATAGTAAATAAATTAATAAGTATTATTATCTATTATTATTCATATTTATTAATAATACTTTTTTGTCCGTGTCCATCAACATTGCGATGGTCATCGGGTCTCGTTCCTTTTTTCACGCGCCCAGGAGCGTGTCCCTGCCCTGTCCAGTTCCTGTCCCTGTTCCTGCCCGGTTCCTGCCCTGTTCCTGTGCCTGTCCCTGTGCCCGTTCATGGCCATGGTCCGTGTTCGCATGCGAAGGAAGCGAAAATATGCAATGTCGGACTAAATTGTTCGGGGCCCCGCGATTCCCCTATATATCCCCTCTCCAAGTATTCCCGCCGATTTTCAAGTCGCAAGCAAGTGCAATCAACTTTGGCTGCCTCTCGGCGTGCATAATTCGCCGTTGCCCGCTGCCCGTTGCTTGTTGCTTAAATTGCAAATTTATAATAAATAGAAGGCTGCCCCGATCGCTGCTCCACCTTCCTTCCTCCAACTCTCCGGGGGGAGTTTTGGGTGGGTGAGGAACTCGCATTTCATTTCAGTTAAGGCCTTCGTTTACTTTGCAGAATCGGTTCTGCTTTTTAAGCACTTAATCTCGCTATTTATTTAATCACAAGGTGCTTAAATGGATAATGCAAGAGATTGTTATTCTGATAGATATTGTAATTAAATTGTTTTAAGCCATTAAGTAGGAAGAATGCTTAAAGGCATAAATATATATAATTATTATTTTAGAGGATAAAGCTAAGTAGAATTTATTATTCACCTTACATTTTAAATGAGTTTTTGTAGAAATTCAATGTCGCTTTATCTAAAATATTTCATTCTTCCAGAAAACCATTTAAAATAAAGCTTTGTAAACTCAATTCATTAATTATAATTTAAATTGTCTTGCAGTTTATATGAAATTAGTTACCATAAATATTTTTTAAATACTACTAATGTTTGACAGATATCAAGAAAGGCTATAAATTTGCTCCAATCACTTGCCCATTTATTATCCTTAAAGCCTGATTAGCAAACAAAAATTGCATTTAAAATCCAATAAATTGAAGTATACCTAACGCCTTTATTATTTAAATAATGGTTTTACTGCTGCTATCTTTCAACTAATTAAAAACCAAGTCAGAAATATCTAACTCCAAGCGTACGAATTTATTTTTAGCAACTTATTTGTCAAATCCACTTGACTATGGTCAAGTTTTGCTGCTGCCAGATAGTCGTTTGAATATATATACACACTGGCTGTGTGTGTGCTTTTTCTAGTTAGTTTTTCTGCAGAAGCATTCAGCATTTTAGGGCAGAGTTTGTTTTGTGGCTATTTTATTGCATATATTTTGTATAATACGAGGACGACAACAACAACAAGAGCAGCATAAATGCCAAAAAATATATACGAACATATATAGTATATATAGTGTGTGTGTGTGTGTGCAGAAATTTGTGTGTGTGGAGGGAGATAAAAGTGCCAGGGCAACTTGTCATAATAAATTCGTTGCTAGAGCTGCGCTGGCTTTTGCCTTTTTTATTTATGCGCTTTTCATAAAACACAATAGCTTTTGTTTAATAACGCTGCGATTTATATATATTTTTTTTTCGAATAACGCTCGGTGCAACAGCCACGTCCAGGAGAAGCCTTAATGAAGCCAGACCAAGCGCAGACAGCGAGAGCAATTTCATGGGCTTCGATTTTTAACTTTTGTTATTTTTTTTCCCTCCCAATCTTTTTTCGCTCGATTTTTGCAATTAATAATTTGCATAAATTTATGTTCGCTTTAATAATCTGTTAACTACGAAAACAAAGAGCCCGATGCGATTGCATGCTGCACTCGGCCGGACTCTGGAAACTGTGGAAAGTCGAGGCAAAAAGTTTATCAATGACTGCACAGGCACTGGCCCACAAATAACCATCGTCCGGCGATGCAAATAAACTGCAACACTGTTTAGAGACTGAACTGGCAATTCCCTCTCAAAAACAATGTGCAGCATTCATTCGAATGATTAAAACAGCTCCGGAATGCCAAAATGCCGTAGCCACAGTCCAGTTCAGTCTCAGTTCAGCCCCGGTTCTGGCCAGGCCAACACCACAACAACTGGCAACTGCCCTGCCTCTGTGTGTGTGTGCGCCACGTTAATCTTTGAAAATCCGAGTGCTGTATGCGGTATTATGCGAAAATTTATCTGATTTAACACCTAATATACAATAACTTAATATGCAGTGTGCTCCGGCACTTGCATGAGCGGCGAGGCGGCGGCGGCGACGGCGTCCCAGGCCTGCAGTCATCCACCAAAGCCGGGCCCCAGACTCCTCGCCCATTGCCATCCCATCTGCCAGGCGGGATCACGGCCATAGAGCAGGCACTGTGGGGTTAAGCAGGTGCTTGAGTGCACTAAATCCATATAGGAAAGAGTTTCAGGACATTATAATGGCATGTGTTTTTGTAAATAAAATATAATGAGTGTCTGTGATACTTTTCTTCTTTTCTTCTCTCAAATATTGGATAAAATATCTTAAAAATCTTATTTAAAATTTGATTTGATTGTTATATTTACTAGTATTCTTTGATTAAAAAAATGCCTCTTTCAAAGTAGATTTTTACCAACCTAAAACCCATTTCGTCCCATTGTGTTTGAACCAAAACAACAACAAAAACTGCAAAATGCAATGCTCAGCGCCCATTTTGCGCCCAAAAAAGCTCCAACAATTGCGGCTGGACTTATACACACACACACACACACACAGACATAGGCTGACAAACACATATGCACATTGCAGTGTCCTGTGCCTCCCCCTGTAACCCCTTAACCTCCACGGGCCCCCGCCCATGCACCCCACATCGGTGTGCGTTTCGAATGCTGGGTCTCCTCTGGTATGCGGCGTTTGGAAAATGTGAATATGAACTGCATAAATCTTGCAGGGCGGCACTCTTTGCCACTGCGCCTAAAACCCCTCCTCCACCCCTTCTCCTGGTGAGCCCCATCCCCCCTGAAAACTCACCATGCAAGGCTTTACGGCTTTTCGGCTTCGTACTCGCCGTTGACTCGCTCAAAATGGAAACGGAGAAAAAAATAGCAGGCCCGCCGCTGGCGCTGAAGCAAGTCGGTGCGAGTTCTAGTCCTTGTAAGGCACTGAAAAAAAATATCTATAAAATTTGATTGGTTTTTATATCATATTTGGGATATTTCTGCAATATATAGGGAACTTATCAGACTTATAAATAGAAGAAAGACCCCACTATTCTTGTATTCTTGTTTAAATTTCCTCAAATCCTATCCTAGCTCATATTTAGTTCAAAATATATTTATTTAAATTTGATTTTAAGCTTTATTACAGCTATAATTTTCTCTCTCTGTACTGAGCACATATTCCTGGGCCGACCGGCCAAGATATATGGCTATAGGTAGTTGGAGCGCAAATGCGAATAGAATGTGGCGGCATCAAAGTTCAGCTCACTTACTCACCCGGCGATGATGGCCGGGCAAAGGGATGAGGGGCCAGGGATCGGGATCGGGATCTGAAGCGGGAGCAGGAGTGGGCTGAAGGACTTTAGTTTGCTGCAGTTTTATGCGTCGAATTTCGCAGACTGTGTGGGGGAAGGGAGCTGGGACGGACGCCCAACTGGACGACGGGGTCTGGCCGGGTCATAACTCTCATATTATTATGCATTCATATCGCCATTTTAATCACACTCACACACGCACCCCGGGGGATGGGGGGGATGGTATAGACGGTGAGCGATATGAGATTGGGATTATGGGGATTGCCATTCGATTGACCACCATTCGGAGTCCAGACTACGACTTATAACCTGTGAATAAAGGAAGTCAAATGTTATAAATATTGTAAGCCTCTCAAGCCTTTTTTCCTACGAGATAGTAAATATTATAAGCCTATTTAGGTTTTATTTTATTGTTTTATATTGTTTCAAGTTGGAAGATCAATTTTATTAAAATTTATTAAAATAAACTTCAATCAACTGATTTAATTACTAAGAAATTGGCTTCCAAATATTCCCCCCTGTGATATTTATTTATAAACTGTAACTGCCTTCTTCCGATTTTGTCGCAAGAAACCCCTGCTACCCATTCCCCTGCCATTTTCCTTGTGAATATAATAATGGCAATCAGTTTTCCACACCATTTCCACTGCCGGCATATGTCGCAGTGGCAACAGTGTGTTGCGAAAATCTATATAATTTGTAGCTAAACAAATTCCAACTGTGCTGTGCTGTGTGTACATTGTGGAAGTAACACTTTGAGGCCCCCCAATGATTTATTACCCAATTTTACTGCCATGTTTTCTTAATTTCGCATTCGACATTTCCCTTGCACCTCCACGGCGTCTCGGCCATGCGCATGGCACCACTGACACCACCCAACACCCACACCCACCCTCCGGGGGTTCGTGTACCGTTAGATGGTGGATTGTAACTCAACGAAATAAAATAAAACACGCACCAAAGCACATTCATCCCTCGAGAAATATCGCTTATTTGGTCGGTAATAATTCTTGGCCTGTGTGCCAGGCCCGAAAAAACCCACCCACTTGTTCTAGCAACCCCCAACCCCTGTGAGGACCCCGTGCCCATGCCATCCTTCGAGCAAAAACAAAAGGCAGCATCTTTTCTTCCCTTTTCTTCCTGTGCTTGCCACGTGCGTGAGGGGCGGCGGAGGGCGTGGCACGCCCCAAGGAAAGGAGAAAGTTTTTCGGCTGGAGCAACTTGAGCAAGACGCATGGCCCCGAGAAATTCCGGGACTGGAGACTCCTCTTCCAAGGTAAAAAGGGGGTAAACGAGAGAGAGGGCGGGAAGGAGAAAGAGAGCAAATTTTTCTCTCGTAGACACTTTTTACGAAATATTTCATCGAAATGTGTCCCTGGTGTAACATTTAATATTAAAGATGGGCGGATGCGGTGGCCAGACGGGAACAGGAGCGAGCGGCACAAAGCTGGGCGGACTCCTTATAAATTAGCCTTATTCTCCAAGACATTTTGTTGCGAATAAAGCAGGAGAAAGTTTACGAAATGAACCGAACGCCAGAGCCAGGAGACGGGACAGAGACCAGTGCATGGAGGCAGCCGGAAAAAGGCAGCCAAAGGAAAATGCCTGAGACAAGAAAATAACCAATGAAAAGAATAGAATGGCATGAAAAAGAATAGCAAATGAAGCGGAGACCGCTAAAAACTTAAACCAATAAATCACAAGTTAATTACAAGCGCGAGTATTAACTCAAGGCAGTGCAACCGCATTGCTGCCCAATCTCAAACTCAAACTCCAACTCGAGCATCCCCCGAAGAAAGCCGAGAGCTACAAATTTCATAATTATATTTTATGCGATTTATTTGTTCCTCGTTGTCATGTCTGTTTGCCCAAAGATAATGGCGGCGCCTTCTCTTCGTACATTTATCGGCTACCGAAAGACAGACTCGACTCTCCTCTCCTTCCACCCGACATTGTCGTCATGTGTTCCAACCATTTTAATTGCCCAACTTTTCTCAAGGGGGGAATGGGGGATGCTGCAACCCGGGATGCGGGCCTGGGAGAACCCTCTAAATCTCTCGAAAGAACCCTCCTTGCCTCGATTTATGTCTGGCAAATTTAATTGCGCCCCTCGCGCTGGCAAACAAATCATATTAATTATGATTATTCATTTTATTGGCTTCCCATCTGCAATTGTGCTGGCTTCTTAAGTAGGCTTCATCTTGAGAACTATAATAAATAAAGTGGATTAAATATGCATAATAATAAGAAGTTATTTATATAAAATTAAATTAGGATCGTATGAAAAGCCGGAGATCGCTCTAAGGTTTATAAAATGTTTAAAATATTCAACATCAAATTAATAATAAATACTTCATCAAGAAAATCATAAAACTTTTATTTTCAGAACCTAAATCACTAATTATCCCTTCAATATTTTCTCAAATAATAAAGCCCCTAATTTGTATAGTCTTTAAAAGCTTAGAATATTTAATATTCAAAACCAAATCCCAGTATAATTTTCTCTGGTTGTTAAAAAATCTCTTCAAAAGCGAATTTCCACCCCAACTAAGATACAGTGCAATCACCCCCCGTCAATTATAAGTGTATATATTTAATTTGATGGTCTATTTACCATATTCATGATGTCACTTCTATGGCTTCACTCTCATAACTTTAAAAACTTTTCTTTCGTTTCGTTTGTGTTTTTCGAAAAGTTTTCGCCTTGGCCAAGAAATGCCTTCGGGGCGCTGAGGAGGCGCAGCCATTGGCAGCTGCTCAAGACGAATCGAGGCGGAATTTTCACTTTGTAAGACCAAAGTTTTCATTGCCCTCTCAAGATTGCGTGTGGGCAATGTTTGTTTCTTCGTCTGGCCGTCGTTTCGTTTCGATTCGCCGCCGCTCTGTTAACTGTTTTTATTTACCTTTTTCGGTGGGTTTTTGCAAAGTAATTTACATATCCCCCCGGCCCACGCCGCCACACCATTCATCCATCTAAGCGCCCTCGCCATTTATTCATTAATTCAAAGTCCTGCGACATAAATTAGTTAACTTGGACTAGCAACTTTTTGGAATTGGCGGCGGGTGTTTTCGCTTGAGAATTTTAATGTGGATTCCCCGGGGAACTGACATCTTTTCCCTATTTTTTTGTTCATTCTTTCATTTGGAAGGAAGCGAGGTTTTAGCTGCGGTTTCTTTCGCTGAAGTGCATGTTTTCCAAGGGGAAAAAAAAAAGAAAAAGCAAGGAAAGGCAAACAACAATTGAAACTCCGGCGAGGGCGGCGGTGCCAAGTCAAGTAGAAAAATACTCGTACAATGCAATAATACAACAACAAAAACAGAGAAAAACCTAACCGAAACCAACCAATAAACGAGAAAAAACGCATTTGAGGAAAGCCCCGACCATGAGATACCTGTGACGGGAACTACTTCAAGGCAAAGGCATAAGAAATCACCCAAAAATATTCTAAGTATTTAATCCCTTTTGGAACAAGCTAAAATATCGAGTTTAGCAGAATGAATCTCTTGATTAAGCAGTCCTCAAAATTCAGGATTTCTTATGCACTTCCTTAAGAGCAATATACTCCTTTAACCTGCTCGTACTGGGTATGTAAAAAAAAGCAACATTGTAAAATGAAACAACGGGCGTGAACTCGGCCTGGGTTGGTTGGGCAAAGTTTTCCTTTTGCCACGTTGTTTTTTCTGCTTTTATTTTTTTTCTTTTGCCGCTCTCCGTTTTGTTTTGGGCCTGCAACAATCTTGAACATTTTGGCGCTGTCTTTTGCCGGCCAGAATGGGGCTCGGATCGGGAGAATGGGTCTGGAGAATGTGGGCCGCAGGCGGAAACACCCAATACAAGTCACAGCTGGATTTATGTCATGCCTTTAATTGGCTGCTGTGCCGATGTCGAACTCGGAGAGCCCCCTCTGTACCAGTGCCAGTCCCAGTTCCAGTCCCATTCCCCCATTCTCGGTACCAGTTTTGGTCCTGCTCTTCCGAAAGCAACAATTCTGCCTTCATCCATTAGCTGGAAAATCGAGTTTTTTCCTTTGCTTGGTTGTATTTTTTTTTGTTTTTTGTTCTTTGTGCAGACTAAAAAACACAAGTGGCAGTATTTTGTGCTGGCTGGAGAGTCTCGGGTATCCGGGATTCCGGCGGGCAGCAATTAAAACGAAATTTTTCTGCCTGCCACCGCCGCCGCCGCCATCTTCGGGGATTTTGCGATGGCAATTAAAAACGAATTTTGCGCGGCTTCATTAGGCGATTTCGTATAGCGAATTGCGAATTGCGAATGTCGGCGAATGGTAGTTGGTGAATTTCGAAGGCGGTGGCTGGCTGCCAGCTTAAATATTCATATGAGCCAGGCTTCCGTCCTAAGGCGGCATGAGGTATGATGCTCAGATACATTTGCAGATACGGATGCAGATACAGATACAGCTGCCGATAGACCCCATCAAGTGCCAGCTGTTGCGGGGCGCATTCAAATTAAATTCAATAAATTTTTTACCCATATTTTCCGGGTGCTTTTTTCGCACTTGCTGAAGTCAAACGAGCATCGAACGAAATATCAACACTTCTGAAGGGCAGGGGCTTGGGTTTGAAGTCTGGGGGGGCCTTGGGGGGGGTTCAAAGGGTTGGGTTGAGGCGGCCAGTAGCCGCTCTTGAGGCCCAGCAGAAGCCGTCTGCGCCCCACTTGGAATTTATGCGCTCCGGCGACAACATATGGTCACGTAAATTCATGCGACAATATACGATATGATGTCACACACACATGACTCGGTGCTTTATTTTTTATGCAAAACGTTGTAGGGATTTTTTCTCTGTTTTGGTTTTTTGCTCTCCTTATTTTTTTTTTTATTTTTTAATATGTGAGAAGAGACTTGAAGCGCTTGGGGAAAATGCTGGGTGGCAGGAGCGGGGTCTGATTTACGACAGACAGCCGGCCGCCATTCGCTTAAGTTAATAAGCGTGCCAGCAGCGGGAAGAGATACATCCATTCCGAAAAGGAAAGCTTATCTGGCAGATATCATCGGTTTTGAGGAGAAAAGACAAAAGAACAGATACTTTTTTATAAGAAATTTAAGGGTAACAGGAGAAATTAAATTGTAGTACTTGGTAAAAGATATTTTTAATAGGAGATCTTTGAATAATTAACTTAGAAACCAACCTAAAGTTGGCTAAAAATTATTAAATGCTTAAATATACGAAAACTTATTAACAAAGTATATTTAAAAAGCCCTTTGTGGGATAATCTAGCTACTGTAATCTTTACCTCCAATACTAGATTTCCTGTTAATGAAGAAAATGTCCTTTTGATAGAGTCCTATTAATGCAGCACCATCCTCCACTCCTTTAAGGGCACTCCGAATTTATCATCTCACTATTCCCCAGCACTGTATGAGCTGCAAGAAATGTCACAATATTTTGCACAATTTCGGACCCTCGGCTCACCTCTCATTCCTCAGCAAGCTATTGGCTGGAAGTTATTGCCAGCCCTGCAGCGTTTGGCAGAGTGTGAAATTGGCAAGGAGCAAAATGAAAAACTTTTGGCAAGGCCAAGAGGAGGGGGGACTTGGGCAGGGAAGGAAAGGGCAAGTTTGCAGTTGTGGCCAGCCAGCCAGCCAGCCAGCCAGCAGCCAGCCATCCAGCAGCCTGCCAAGTTCATAATTTCCCAAGAAGATTTCACAAAATATTAGTTAAACAAAACATAAACCAAAACCTTGCAGACGTTTGTGCATACAAACGTGTGCTAAATCACCTAAAAGCATGCAACATAATTCACCCGACGCCAACTCCTTGGATACCAGAACACACACACACACACACATATCCTGGCGGAGGGGATGCTCGCTCACAGGAGCATCAGCATCCCAAGAAGCGACGAAGCTCAACGTTTCCGTTTCCTCAAGCGCCACTCCAGCATCCTACCGCCCACTTTTAATGGCCTCGAGTTCAGTTTTCGGCAGTTTGGGGATCGTCTTTTGCATGTGCAAGCTAAGTGAATCGCTGGGAGGAAGGAGACTCGAGTGGGGGGTTCCATGCCAAGGAGCACGCATGCCAGCCGAGGCGAGGATGAGGCTCGGTGGGAAAACAACAAGCAAGGTTGACATTAGCGGGCACGGCGCACAACGAAACCCAATTAGAACAAAGATATACGACACCAGAGCGAGGCGACGAAACAACATGGAAAATGGAGACCCTCGACGCAAGCGGGGCCATTTTCATGGGCGTACTTAGGGGTCTTTATTATTTTATTTAAAAATTTTAGAAATGAATTTGGCTTAGAAATAGAAATTATAGAAGATAATATTTGCTTATAATGCATCGCTAACGTATTTTATTCGTATGGTGTCATAAATCCATACAGTGTGGCCAGGCTTCTTGCTGAAACTAAGATGGTCACTCTATTTAATTTAAAGGGAGCTAAGCAATTATTTTCTAAATATTAGAAATCAATCACTGTATTACTTCAGTGTGACCAAGTAACTTTAGAAAATTAAGAAAGTCCTTAAATTAAATTCTAAAGGGAGCTAATTATTTTCCTAATAATGAAAATTGAAGAATAAATAAACTATTATTTGATAGATTTTTGCCCTATTTAGGCTAAGTCTTTTTCCTTTATCCTCTCCCCTAATAACTCCGACTACGCTCCTGTCCATCTTGGCTGCTCCTTGCATGCCCCATCCTCAGAGCTCCTGCTACTGCTCCTGATCCCGCTACTACTCCCAAACCTGCTCCCTTTCAACAATGAAGCGTGTAATTACAAGCGTAAACGCTGTGTGGGTGGTGGACCAAAAATCACACGACAGAAGACATTTTTTGAAAAGGGTTGAGCTGAGTTATGTCGGTGGTGGTGGTGGTGAATGGTGCTCCGGTGGTGCAGAGGTGAAGGTGAAGGCACATACTCGTTCGTACGCGTCGCAGCGCATAATTACTTTACAAGTTCATTATAAACCATCATAAATCTATGAAGGAGAGCGTACAGCCGGGCGACGACGACTGACAATGGAAATGGAAATTTTCAACCTTAGCACTTTCTTTCCTGGGACAGCTCCCAGTCGGAGTGGCGGCCAACCCCCTCGATCCCAGTTGAGCCGTAAATTCTTTGTCTGAGGGATGGGCGAAACAATGGCGAGTAATTCACTTGCGAAAATGTTATTGATTACGAAACAGGACCGATGGCAGCAACTGCGACACCCGGAATCGACCAACTGCATCCCCATGTGCGGGAGTACAATGGGATAGAAAAATGAGAGGTGGATCTAGGCACTGATAATGAAGAGTATTGGGAGATTGATTAAAGATTTTAAGCTATAGAAAATATTATGGGATAACATTCATTCATTCTGCTACCAACTATAGCTGTCTATCTTAAATATTTCCTATTATTTCAATTGCATCCTAATAAAGACAAAGTTACCCTTCTTTTTTTTTTGTATAAATAAACTAGGAATTTATTTTTAGTTTCGATTTTTATAACAATTATATATACTATACTTATGATATATTTTCCCTGTTATTAAACCCACTGTTTCCACTGCACCTTTGCTCGTTTTTGTCGATTTTGCGCAAAAGCAATTTGAGCATAAATCTTCCCAACGACAAACTCGCCGCCTCACACACACTCGGAAACACACACACCCCGAGTAGGGAGTGCAACTTTTGTGCAATGGACGCGGCAGGAATCGGAATCGGAATAGGGATGGGTTTGGGATTGGACCTCGGAATATGGGGATATGGCAAACTGCAGGCTCGGAATTAACTGTTAGTTTCACACGTTCTAGCAGCAGCAACGGCAGTGAGGAACTGATATAAAAACAACAATTTGGGAGGGAAAAAGAAAGGAATTGTTGCTCTTAACTTTCACTTTTCACACACACACCGAGAGAGAGAGAGGGGAAAAGCTGGTGACTGGGGAGCAGCAGCTGCTGTGACCCCAAAAGGCCGAACCCAAAACCCGAATTCGACACCGCGCCGAATGCCAAAGCAGTCTCCGTCTCCATCTCCATCTCTGGGAGGAAACCTTGCTCTTTTCCGCCCACAAGTCTGGACCATAAGTTTGTCGTTTAGTTGGAGGGCAAATAAAAATAAAAATAAAAACTTCAAGTGCCAATTATGTGTGAAATTCCGACACTTTTCGCTTGTTTACTTTTATGCGCCCTTAATGAAGTTTCTGTTTTCTGCTGCTCCTGCACCACCTAGCCTTCTTCCCTTTCTCATATGTGAGTGGGTGTGCGAGTGGGTGTAATGCGAGTCCGGAAAATGTTTGGCAGTTCCAGGAAGTCGGGTTCATTAATTAGCCAAAATAAGGTAAGCTGCAGAAATTTGACTAGGCCAAGATGATGAGCCTTTTGATGAGGTAACTCTGGAAGCTGCGATTTTAATGGTTTTTTGGCTTGGACATATGAGTAGCTATGATATGAGCTTGTTCATGAGGGTTTTATAAGTTCATTTGAAGATTATATATTTTCTTTAGTAATAAAAAAGATAAACTCTCTCTGCTTTTCATCCCAAATAACTCCCTCCTTTCAATTAAACCCACTTCATCCCCCAGCCAAGAAACATAAAGTACCAACCCTCAATCGAGAGTTGAAAAAATCCAATTAAAAACGCATTCAATGCGATTTTCTCAAAAGTTAGCCCAGATGAAAGAAGGCCGCCTTCAAGCAAAGTTTTGCAAACGAGTGGGCGTGTCATATCTGAGGGGCGCAATCGCATGCAATTAAAAGATACTCTGAGATACACAAATGGCATTGCAGCCGCCGTCTGATAAGTATCTTGAAGCTTCCTTTTCTTTCCTTTCCTCCCGAAAAAATTAAACATAAACCATCCCAAAGCCTTATCAGACCTGGCAGCCATTTTCCTTATTTATTCCTTTTGCATGGGGAATCGTTATTTAGATTTGACACTTGGCGCTGATTTTTATTGGCCCGTTTTTCGGTTGAGGAGCGGAAATGTTGCACATTTCCGTTTGCCGAGCGGCCATAACTTCCATCGATAATTATCGGGGACAACTGGAGATGACGTCAGAGATACATTGAACTGGGGGGGGGGAGACTGTGAATTGTGCGTTTTTAGTTTTTGTCTAATGAGCTCTGAAATCGTGAATATATTGCCAACAGCGATGTTCTCCACAGATATGAAACAGCTTGACATCGTGCCACTTATTTATTTATTCGCTGTCCAAGTCTGCCGTCTGCTGTCTCGGGATTTTGCGCTTTTGCTGGACAGAAATGTAAACTGAGAAAAAATAGTATATTTAAATAGGGAAAATGCTTGGTAATCTATTGATTTTTAAGTTCCAAGCTTGAATCGTAATTAAATTTAGTTGAAAACAGGCAGGCAAACATTTATGAACTTTTTCTATGTTTTTTCAGTCTTTTTTGTTAGCAATAAAATCCTGTTGACTCTAAATATTTATAAAATATAATCTCATTCCTTTTTTTCTCAGTGTATAGACCGAAACAGAAATCCCCCATTGAACAGCTTCATCTTCGTAGTCACGCTTTGCTCGCATCTTCCTCAAATGCCTTTGCTTGTGCTTCGCATTTGAACTGTTAAAAATTTGGTCCGAGAGATACAGATACAGATACATCTGTACATCTCTCAATCTCCATCGATGCGTTCCGCCAGCTGTCGCTGCCTCGCATCTGTATCTGTATCTGTATCTCTGCCCCCCGACCGTATCTGTATCTGTGAGGATGAAACTGGAAATGGAAATAGAACTTGAAACGGAGCCAAAATAGAGTCGTTGATTATTTTAATGATGACGCCGAGGTTAAAGCACGATGGGAAGGCGTTCCGCACTCACACACTCCGATAGGAATATATATATATATATATATAT
>JAEIIF010017117.1:0-12314 GCA_018874455.1 Drosophila trapezifrons | reverse complement strand
AATCACTTTAAAATGTGTCTAAAAGTATGCAATAAAATATTTGATGCACCAATTTCAGTGAAAATTTTTATTATTTTTACGAAGACACATTTTGTAGCATCATTTTAGACATCTTTCTAAGTGAATTCAAAACCCTAATGATTTCTGGTGCACACCCGATAATTTGAATTTAGCCTTCTGTAAAGACAAATGTTTTTGATAGAGAGCCATCCATCCTCCTCAGTAACCACTTTTGTATGAGAAAGACTGCTGTAAAGGCCAAAGTTTTCGTTAGTGAGCCATCCGTCCTCCTCAATATTCAATTTGTTTGAGAAATGTTTTATTTTTTTCGCTAAGAATTTGTTTATTTTTTTTTAATTTAACAAAAACATATCCAAAATAATTTTTTAAATTTTAACTAAATATGTAAGAATCTCTTAAAGAAAATTACATTTTGAAGCATGCTAAAAATATATTTTCTTTTATGTACTTTACATTAAAAATTAATTAAAAAACTCCCAAACCCTTCTTTGTAAAAGCCTTAATTAATAAATCCCTTAAAATACCCCACTTTTCTCTCAGTGCATTGAGCACACAGTTAGACTGACAAACACGCACTGCGAATGTGACTGTGAATGTGACTGTGACTGTGAAGGACACACAATGTGTGGGGAGCTTGCTCCACATGTGTCTGCCTCTGTGTGTGTGTGTTTGCAATAAAAGCGATGAAAATGGCAGCAGCAACAACAACAGCAATGACAGCAGAAAGGAAAACGAAATGGCAAAATAAATTGAAAGAGAAACAAATAAAAATCAACGAGAAAGGCTGCAAAAGTGGCGGAAAAAAAAGGAAGCCGAGTCAGTGGCTAAAGGAGAGACGAAGAAGCAGCAGAAGCAGCGGCAGTAGCAAGCAAATATTGAACGAAATGGCAGAGCAAGGCAACAACAACAATACACACACACACAGCACACACACATTCGCACAGTTAAAGAAAATAATCGTCGATAAAAAGCTGGCGCCAAGATACCCGTAATATGAGCTAAGCCAAGCTAACCACTGCCCCCAGCAACCCATCAAGCGATTCTCCGACTCCGATTCCTATTTCGATTCCTATAACCATCCCGCAGATCTCATCCCTTGCACTTCGAGAAAATAAATGGACTAAAAGGGCCGTGAATTTCCTGAAAATTCAAGTTAAAAGGACTAAAAGTTACTTCGAGATTGAAGAGTTTCCCGCTTTCCAGCACCACGCTTGCGTTTATGAATTTTCAACTGTGCTTAAATGTCTTCGAGAAAGGGGAAAGTTGATAAGAAATATGTAGATTACATTGGAATCGTACAAAATTTATAAGATGTAACTTGGCATTAGACATTCGTTTGCTGAACACGAATTGGGGCTAGCAGATATGTTTTTCTTTAAAAAATGCGTTACAATGTCTTGAAAAAAAATTAAGAAAAATAAATAAAAGGCAAAAAATTTGTTTAAGTTTTAGGAAAAAACAAATTTTTCTTAAAAATTCGTATACCCTTCGTTTTTACAGAACTTTCTTTCCCTAAGTGCACTCTCTCCCACTTAACCCACACACTTGCCAGCCCCCCCGTAAAACCTATAGCGAAACCCAAACCTTAACCCACGACACTCGGACAAGTGGCTTGGCACATCACAGCGCATTATTGGGTGACATGTGGATCCATGGTAGAGCTCTAGGCTCGCAGCTTTGGCCCACTTGAGTTTGTGTTTTACAAGATACAATTCCACTAATTCCAAACAAAAAGTTAGTCCTGCGTGGCACTCGAAGAGCTCGGCTCAACTTCTCCGCCGTCTTGTTGTCTTTAACAAGGTCACTTTCACTTCAAGTTGTCTAATTTACAAATAAAAACAGTTTGTTCGAGGCGGCAAATTAATTCCCCAACTTGAATTCCAAAGCAGTTTTAGCTGCATTCCCGAACTCAGCCTGAAAGTATGCCATGTTTTTTTAGGGTTCCCTTGCCCTTTGCTTGAAGTATTCGAAATATTTACATACGGACGAAAGTATAAACAGTTTAGCTGGGAAAAAAAT
The DNA here is from genome assembly GCA_018874455.1 of Drosophila trapezifrons. Lineage (NCBI taxonomy): Eukaryota > Metazoa > Arthropoda > Insecta > Diptera > Drosophilidae > Drosophila > Drosophila trapezifrons. The sequence goes on along the minus strand of JAEIIF010017117.1, from coordinate 10,274 downwards.
AATATTATTAAAGGGATATGTGCACTGTAGCTTACAGCTTATGTTTTAAAGAATTTATACTACTCATTTTGGTATTTAAAACGTGAGATTTAAGGGTTTAATGGATAGAAATGTTCTTGGGAACAAGTTTTTGCCTCACAACAAATTTTTAAAAAATTCTTTAGGCTTTGTTCCTATGTTTTTTATAACTTTTATTTTATTAATGTTCCATTTATAGTTCCCAATATTATTGACAGGCATTTACTTGTTCACACAAAATTAATTTCAAATAATTGTACCCCCGTTTTATGGCCACCAACAAGTTTGTTATGCTTTTAAAAGGATATATGCTAATGGCGTTCTCTGCGCTAATAAAACCGTTTTATTCGATCCGGCAAATAAAGTTTGCATTTAAATTTCAAATGTTTGACATCACTTTCTATGGCTTTCCGAATTATGCGATATTTTCCCCTGACATATCCATCGAGCCAAGCAATTTACTGCCGACTGGCCGAGAAAGCATAGTCAAATAACACATCAACACGCATGTATTAAGCCATATTTATTCCCAATTTGGATGTGTTTGGCTCGGGGTGGCAGTGGCAGCAGCGAGTTTTATGTCGAATCACCTAAAATGACTTTTCTTTCTGCTTAATACGCATTTAAAATGCGAAAAATTTAAGCCCCGCAATGCGAACTATAAGCTGACGTCACGTTCCCGTTCACAGCTCCCAATGGCTTAAAATTTATGACATAAATAAAAATACGGAGTCGTCGGGATGGCCGGGAAAACCACTCAGCCAACAGCCCCACCCGAAAAACTCGAAATTACACGAAACGTTTTCGGTTTTTTCCTTGGCTGAACCCACCGCCGCGGCAGAATGGATTGGATGCGCACACAGTCCAGTCCAGTTCAGTCCGCATCCTTCATCCTCCTCATCCACTGGTTGTTGGTTGGTTGGTCACCTGGTGGTCTCCAGCCAGAAATGAAAACACAAATAAATTAATATTTGGCTTAGTGAAATTGAATTTGGCTCGAATTGTGGCATGTCTGACTGTTGGCTGGCGATAAAACGCTTTCGTTTTCGTTTCCATTTCCAGGTAATTGCTCGTAAGCGACACAATCGTAAAGGGAGAATCGCCATCGCACCACAGTCCAGTGAAATATGCAAATTTGTGCAAAATTGCAATTGATTTTGTACATATATTCGAGAGAAAAATAAAAATAAAAAAGAATTACATACGACCAGCTTTAAGTGGGGATTCCCGGAAAAAATATACACGGGCAAGTGCTCCCGAAACATTGTCTGATATTCTAGATTTACTGTATCGAATAAATAATACTATTTATTAGTTTTATTTCTTAATTTTAAAGAAATGAATTTAATCTGTATATATTTCGTCTTATCACAAATTCAAATAGTAACGGTCAGCTGTCAAAAAAATACCAAATGAAGTATTAAAAGATCAGCTGCCTACCTTTTCCCTGCTCGCTCGCTACGGTCACACGAACAGCTGATAGCGCCGCTTCCTTTGTTGATTTCTGTGTGCTCCAAACCTACAAATAAATGTAAACGATTCTCCCTTTGATCCTGATCAGTATATCCCCATTTTAAAGTACTTAATTATCCCTGCGAGGAGATGCCAAGATGAGCAACGCTTTAAAGGCCAAGGAATTGCTCATACGCGCCGTAGAATGCGACCAAAGTGCGCGGATTTTGGAGGCGCAAACTCTCTACACGGAGGGGATCACGCAACTAATGCAGTTCGTCAACGGTGAGCCGGATGAGGCGAAGAAGAAGGGTTTCCTCACCAGGATCAAGGAGTACATGGATCGTGCGGACGCCATAAAAGCACGAGTCAATGGAAAACTTATGCTCGGCGAGGTGGTGTCCCATGTTTCCATCGATGAAAACGACATTGGACACGATTATGATCAACTTTTTGGCAAATTTATGGACAAGAACACCGTGGAGATCCTGCTGGAGGAGCCGTACATGACCCAAAACTATCAGGTAAAGAGGATCACAGAGAGAAATGTGGATTTGTACGAGAGGATCATTGAAAATGTCATAGAAAAGCTTAAAACCAAAGAAAGTTGACACGTAGAAATATTATTATCAAAAGATAAGACTCATAAGCATTAGAAAAATATCACTTAAATGTATATAAATAATAAAATTAACATTGATTTAGTCCAGGTTTTAATATAAGCCCATGGAAATCTCATTATTACATATTAAAAAGGTTATTCAAGAAGGTTAAAGGTTACTTAGAAGAGTACACGGAAAAATATGATGAGGTCATCGAAAACGGGGAAACCAAACTAAGATCGTTCTAGAAATTGTATAAACGTTCTTCTAACCTGTTTGTAACATAATTATTAACTAAAAGTTTCTATAAATATTAAAAATGTTTCCTAATAATGTTCAGGGCAAGATCGATATCGCCTAATTGTTTTAATAATTCCCAAAAATCTCTTTCAGTATCAAAATCTTGTAAGATTCCTGGAACTAGCCGTTACCAACTGCCCCAACCTAAAGTATTTTCGCCTGGTGACCAAAGAGTACCAGGATGCCAAGAATCCCGATCAACAAAGGACAAACCTGGGTCAGGTTAAGGCTGACCTAGAGCGAAGGAACATAAGCGTGTCCGTTAAATATGAAGACTCGCTGCACGATCGCAAAATCTAGTAAGTTTTGCAAAATATTTCAGCGTCAGCACAAATAAATATATTAGGGTGGCTCAATTGATTAAAAACAAACAGATTTCTTTACAATATAAACAGATAATATATAATATACACATTTTTCCTCAATAACTGATATATTTTTATACATTTTAAAGACGGAAAAGAAATATTAAACTTGAAATAATATTCATGTTTTCCTTTTATCACATTTCTCCACCAAGTACAGCCACCCTAATGTGACAAAATATATATACAAAATATCTTATCTGTTCTGTTTATTACTTGCAGCTTAAGCAATGGCTACATAATCAAAATCGGACGCGGCCTGCACTTTTACAAGGCCTCCAACCCCATGTATTCCATTGGCCTGGTCAACTACAAATACCGAAAATGCCTCCAAACGGATGTGGATATTTGGCGCAACACCAGCGCAGCATCCTGAACAGCCCGAAGACAAGCAAATGACATTTACGCTTTAAGTGCTACTCTCACTCTGTTTCTCTTTTACAAACACATTCGATTTTTGATTATTTTTATATAAAGATTTCTTTCAATTTCTGTAAAATGAGTGGAGCGATGTGAAACTGCAGGAGTCACCCACAATTGCAGATTTTTCTGGCCTGCTATAAATCTGCAAACGCCACCGAAGACACCGAAAACTAATATATGGACGTGGCCGCAGGGGCGGCGCGTTCTCCTCCTGTACTCTCTGGCTCTGGTTCGGATTCTGGTTGCGATGCCCTGCCAGAAAATGTTTAAAATTCATAACTTTCACGCCACTTGCTGCGGATGGGGATGCGGATGAGGATGCGGAGGCAGCTGCACAGCTGGCGGGCCGTCCTGGCTGCTGTTTTGAATGCCGCTTGCCACTGAGTCAGCCAGCGGGTGGCCACTGCAGTTGCATAAAAGACAGAAGCGGAAGCTCCTGCCTTACCAGCTTCTGTCCATGTCCTTAAGTCTCCGCTTAAAGCCCGGTATATACAGCGTAATGGAGGTACAGGGGAGCTTCCATTAAGAGGAGTGAACTCGAGACTTTCTGCGGTCTGAAGAGAATAATATAGCAAAGCTTTCTTACTTAGAATTATTCGATTCCATTAGCTTTTAATTAGTTAAAAAATTACTCCTTCTTAACAGACTTTCTAGTGGTATTTAATACTATTTTGTAAGACATTTTCCTGTGACTCTTCTAACAGAATCTTGACTGTCTTAAATGCTTCTTTGGCAGGGACATGTGCGTGGATAATTAGAACTGCGCCACAGTTGGCTGCACATCGGAATCGGAGACGAAGTTCCACCTTCTTTCGCTCGTGTGTGTGTGTGTGTGCGGGGGATATTTTCAATTTACTTGGTGCCATGCCAGGGATTTATCAACAGATGAAGGCAATTGTTACGCAAAGGCCCGAAATGCGGCGCGATGAGCCGGCCTAATAAATTGCACCAGAGCTAAAATGCTTTGCTCGCTTTTAAATTTTATGGCCCGTAAGAGGGCCGAGGCCGCCGCCCACTGGAGCCACCCGTAACCACCCCTAATTTTGGGTTTAAGCACGTCTAGAGGTCGGGAGCAGAAAGAGCCAGAGCCAGAGCCCCGGAGCCATGTGGAGTGGGGATTCCATTTGCCTAAGCTGGCTATTCATTCCCTGGATATTCTAAACAAGCAACAAGAGCTGCTGCTGCCGAGCTGACGGGGCCTTGTGTCCCCGGGCCCAGGATGAACTTATTGAACAATTAGATGGTTCACTTATTTTAGATAAATCTATGAACTAGATGGATCCCGGGGCCGGCTCACGGCGAGAATGTTTGCCTACAAATAAGCCACTAACTGACTGAACAACAGGCAGGACCAGGACCAGCTAGCTAGTCAGAGAGAGATTCGATTCCCCTCGGCAAGCAACAGTTCCCTGCTCGTTCGTTGATGGGTAAGCCGGGATCCTGTGGCTCTTTGGTCGGTCACAAGTGCAGAAGCCCCAAGCGCCGACTGCCAATTTGTGAGCAATGAATGCAGCAGCATCAGCTCAGGAAACTACAATACATAACCATGGAATTAGTTATAGTCCTCGGTGGCCCTGGTCTTCATCTTCTCGAGGACGAGGACGAGGACACAAAGGGCACAAAAACCCACCCTCCTCCAGGAAGCCAAGCAGACACTGCCTGAGGCAGACCAACAGCATAACTAATCCGAATATTTTGGCTCCCCTCCCGAAAAATAGATGCGATGCCCAAGTGGAAGCTACTTCTTTGTACCCCGGGAATTTTGGTGGGGTGGCAAGAGGGTATATCGTATTCGGGGAAAATGTCCAAAGAGGTGTGTCTTTCCCAGGTTCCACCAATAATATATGCAGAAATTATACATTTTAATGGAGAAACTTAAATGGAAATAAAATGCGTAGACTTAAGAAAGGATGTTATTTTCTTCTGGCCTTACTTTTGTGTTCTTTTTTATAGAGAAAAGTATTTGAACATTTTTTAAACAGAGCAATTATATTGTATTTAATACAAACTTGTTATAAACTTTAACTTATCAAACTAGAACTTATTCTCGCTGGAAATACCTGTTTTTAATCCCAAAAATGTATGAGATCTCCTCTTTCTCCATGTTTCTTTTCGCTCTCCATAATATATCTTAAATTCTGATACTGAGCATTCTTTTGTCGGAATATCCAAACCAAGGATTCTCACTTGGCTATTACCAGGATGGCGAAAGGAAGCCGGCAATAGATGGTTGTAGTCCAGGAGGAGGTCGCGTTAAGCGGAATGTTTTAGGTTCAGCGCAGCACTTATGACATTACATTTTACGAGCCCAAGTGTTTGTGTGTGCTACTGCTGCGTGTGTATCCGTGTGTGTTCTCTATTAATTTGCCATAGCATCCCCCGAAGAAACCCCCATCCCAAGCCCAACGATTGTCCTGACTTGGAAAGATTTGTGAAAGCGCCACGTAATTGACTTTGACTTTCACTCCGGCAGTACGCCCGCCCTCCCGCTCGTTTGCTTAAAATTATCATTGGGTTTCTCGGGGTCCTGGGGATAGGGAAAACTAGGATTTCCATTGTGTACACATATACTTATGCCGATTTCCTATTAGATGCGTAACTTTTGGTCCGCAGCGAAACCAAAGAACGGAAAGCAGAAAAAAATAAAATAAAAAGGGTGGCGTCAACATTTTTTGCTTGTTTTTATTGCTGCCAGCAACATCAACAACAAGGACAATAACAACAGCCCAACAGCCGAACTGGCAAATGTCCCACTTGTTACCACCCCCACCCAAAAAGAGAGGAAAAAAAAAAGAAAACAGAAGAAGAAAATATAAGAAAAGTGGGCGGGGCTGAGGGACATAGGCGATAGGAAAAATCGGGCCATAACTTTTGTTTTGCTACGTACATAAAATGGCGCCAAGCAACCTATATAGGCCAGACATCTCTGAGCGGAACAGAAACCGTCGAGAAAAATGGTTACACTCTAAGAAAATTCAGGAGTTATTTCTAAGGTCAATTACTAAGGGACTTACTAGCTCAGATACTAGGAATTTACCTTGTTTTTTTTAAGGAAGAAACAACCTGCCTTACAGGAAAGAATGCCAGATGTTCATTTTCTTAGTAATATTTTCTAAAACTAACTATTATTCAAATGTAATTAATATTTGTAAATTAATAAGCGAACTGTAACCTTAATGGCTACTGAGATATCGATATAAATTTAATTTTGAGAAATTCCTATAGGGAGTTTCTTTTCAATAAAAAGGGACAACAACTTAATAATCTTTTCGAAGGACAAGATAGACAGATATAAAAGGAGAAGAAGTAATTTTTGAGGTAAAAATATGTTTTAATATTAAATATTTAGTTTAAAAATATAAAATCCAAGAAAATATTCAATTATTCGATTTATTTACTTTTAAATTAAAACCCAAAAATCGTATTCAAACAAAAAACAAGCTAGGAATTTCAATAAATACCAACATTTTCTTCTCCCCAACTACTATCCTTAATCCCACTTACTCAAGCAATTTTCAATAGTTTTTCCTAGTGCATCCGTTTAAGGATGAGACGCAGGAGCACATAAAGTCAAGTGAAACTACTGGCAATAGCAATTGAAATCAAAAACGTGCCATCAACGGCTGGCCATTGCTGCTGTTGCTGCTGCTGCTATTTGTATTTGCTGGCGTTGTTATTGTTGTTGAAAGGATCTCTCCCCTGCATCAGGAGTCGTCGTCGTCGGCCATTATGTAAATTGCGGCAAGGCCAAGGGGGCCTGGGTGGATTTGTGGGTGTTGCTGTTACTCCTATGGATGTGCTGCTGCCACTGCTGCTACTGCTGATGCTGCGGCGACTGCTGCGGTTGACCAGCAACCGCATCATTAACGCTTTGGACAGGCATTAGAGGAACGCAATGACAACTGGCTGAGGTCTCAGGCTGTGCGTCCGAAATATGAACTAAAGTGATTTTCAAATATGCCACACAGACGGACACTAAGAGAAAAATGTACAATTTATGATTTGGTAATTATTAAATGAGATAATAAAATATAACACTTACAAATTTCGAAGCAGGAAGCAACTGATGAAAGCAAGATGGCAACAAGGGCTTCGGCTTGCAGTAAGGCGAAGCCCGCTGGCACAGAAAAGGTATAAACCACACTTCATATTCCTGAGAAATTATTGTAACAAAAATTATTATTATTTAAATTTGACAGTGATATAATTTTTGTTCATGTGCAGGCACTTTAGCTATGACCATTGTTGTTGCTCTCACTATTGTTGCTGCTCTTGGCGTTGCTGCTTTCGCTGTTGCTTTTGGTGTTGCTGTTGGTGCTTGTGCTGTGCTCTTAGTGTTGCTGCTGCTGCTGCTGTGCCTCGTGCCAGATTAAAAGCTGTCACAGACCAAACAAAGGCAACCGCAGCAGCAACACAAAGGATAAGCAACAACATCAGGAGCAGTTGTGTTATTGTCCTCTCCTTGGATTTGCAATGTATGCCGATTTATAATCAATCAATGTCAGCGCAAAATTCGAAATGGGTGGTGACGCCTATGGCACTGCTCAAAAAAAGGGCTGTCAAAACAAGAGGGAAAGTGCGCCGGAAATCGAGGAAAACACGGTGGAAAAAAATAAATGGACAGGGAATTATAGATGGGTTCTAAAGAATTTTAGAGAATTTATTAGATAAATTAATAGAATGCTTAATCTTAAGAAGGGGAAAGTTCAGATTATCGCCATTTCAGAACCTATAAGGGGGAAACCTGAACACTTTTTGCATTAAATAAGCTTTAATTTAAAATAAAAGGATTCTTATATAATATATTTAACGTTTTCCTCAAGCAACTTAAGTATTTATTAGCCCTAGTCAAAAGTGTGAAGCTTCTTACTCTTCTATGTATTCCCATTGTCACTTCCCATCCCAAATCTTTCTTTAAAACCTTTTAGAATTCTTTAAAATAACCATACAATTTATTATACCATATTTATGAATATTTTCCCCCAGTGTACTCACTTGCCAGCCTCTTTTTCACTCGCTCCCTCGGGCGACTACGTGGAACGTATGCTGAAAAAAGCTTTCATTAGGCCCATAGACGTCACGACAGGACCTCGCATAGGGCCAAAGGCGCGTTATTTATAGTGCGTGTCCTATTAATGCATAATCGACGTCAATCTTGGCATATTAAAGGACTAACGCGGCCTAAGTCGTCGCTTCTTCTCCTTCGGCTATCTTTTTTCCCCAACTCACCCCTCGTCACGTTTTTTGGCGATTTTAAACCGAAAGATAGATGGCCAGAGATATCTTTTGGCAGCCACTGGCGACTGGTTGTTGCCTCGAAAAATCCTTTTCGTTATGATACGGTCTTTGGGTAATAGACCGAAATGCGTGTCAAATTCGCCGGCGAATTGATGAACTCCGAAAAGGGTCCGTTTTCAGCCATTAAATGCATTAGCGGAGATAGGGAAAGTATTTATGGATTTAATACAGGGCGGTCGGTCACCTTTAAAGATATTTGAGGAGGTGAAAGTGTAACTATGCTTGGCCTTTGGGACTTACACTTTGTATCTTATTTTAATATGGGGTTAAGTTTGTGGGTTAAAAATATTTCAGGTGCCTTAAAGAAGTGCTTTATATGTTCATCAAAATGATTTATTTAAGAATAATATGAGAGGCTAGACCATAACCATTTAATGTGAGATTTTAAAAAGGATTGACATAGTAATCGTAAGAATTAACTAAATATTTAATTGAAAAGCAAGTCCTTACATTTGGTTGATATACTAATTTATTTTCAACTTGAAACCTAATAAGAGTGAACTCTTTTAAACTTGAGAAGCTAACAAAGGATATATTACGTGTTCTGAATAAAAAAATATTTTAACAGGGAAATAAATAAATAAGATAATTTTAAAATGGTTTTAATTTAAGTTTAAGTTTTAACCAACCTTTTAAACTATATATATATAATTTCTAACATTTTAAAACATTTTTGTTCAAGACTTACATTTAGTTTTTCTCCGCTTTCTGTATAGTTCTGTCGTGATACTTTACTCGTATAAATTTAAACAGAAATACAACAAGTACAACCCATTACACAGTCTTATAGTGAGGCCAACGCCTTATCTAGATCACACTTTATAGCCAGATACTTATCAGATTTTTCATTAAAAGCCTCCCTCGAAAATCCCCCCTTTTTTAGCTGTCAAATCCTTGGCCACATTCCTGCCTCCGCCGAACTGCCAGGAATTTACCTCGGGTCAATTATTTCACTTATTTAGCAGGCTTTAAAATTTTCGCCACAAATCCACGCCTCCTTCGGAGTCGGATGTTTAATGACCAAGAGACATTGTGACAGCGTTGACAGTTCGCGCAGGGAAATGGAAAAGTGCTTCGGAGGGGGAAAATTCAGAGATTCAGTGCGCATTAGAAGGAAGTAAGTCGCGGGCATAAAAAGCCAAGTTGTAATTTGAGTAATTAAAATTTGACACGATAATCGAATCGCGCTGGCTCCGCACGAGATACGACGGCCGGAGCAGGTAGTAGATCCTGCTAGATTCCTGGGGATGCGGAACCTGGATCCTGGCACGGAATCGTCGCGTCGCATGGCGTCGCCAGCCCTTTCGCCCAGATTACAACTTGAGCGTCCTTAATGCCCGCACTTTATGTATATTTGTATATAATTCCCTGGCTGTGTATGCGTATATATAGGTCCTGGCAGTCAATGTCAAACCACAGACTATTAAATACACACGCAGGCACGCGAAAGTGCTGAAAAACAAAGCCAGAGCAAGCCCAGAGATGAGGATGAACACACGGTGGAAAACAGATATTACTTGACTTTTAAGTCTACATATTTTCATAACGATTTAATTGAGACATTCATCTGTTATAGATATATATTTTGCACTTGACAGGGCATATATATTTATTTAGGCAGGTTTCTGAAGTTTTTACACAAAGGAAAAAGGGGCTAGAAGTATTCCTTTTATTGTATGGAATTATAAAGAGCTATAAATGTCCATAAATTAAACAAAAATCCATCATGAGACTCTTTATTTAACTAATTATGGTGTCATGACACTGTATTAAAAGCTTCATTAATTGGCGTTTTCATTAGAAGCTTGACAGCAAC
>JAEIIF010017090.1:0-12875 GCA_018874455.1 Drosophila trapezifrons | reverse complement strand
TCTAAGATCAAGACCTTCTTCTTAGATCAATATCTTCTTCTAAGATCAAGACCTTCTTCTAAGATCAAATATTATTATGATATTTTCGAACTTTATGTATAATGTAGATGATCTTTGATCTTTAAAATGAAATTCTCATAAAACTCTATCCATGATGGTTTCCCTGTAAATAATAAATAAGGAATATTCCTAATATGTAATAACTTAATTGTAAGAAATAAGATATAACCTAGTCTGGGTACAAACTTACCTATAAGACGTAATCTTTCCGAAGGTCAGAGCCCTGGTGTGTCGCTAATCTCGGTTTCTGCTAAGGATTCCTTATTCCTTCCGTGTTATTTTTCGTGATATTCAGTCTGCGTTTTTTAGGCAAATGTATTAAAGTTATTAGGTATCAGGTATCAGGTATTAGTTATTGGGTATTAGAGAGTGCTATTAAATGATATGTACGTAGGAATCTGAGGGGAGACAGAAGTGAAATCGGAGCGCCTGACACGTAACGCAAATAGAGGAGAATCGGTCAGGGAGATGGAGGAGATTTAGTCAGGGAGATGGAGAAGAATCAGTCAGGGAGATGGAGAAGAATGGAGCTGCGTGCTCATGGCCCCTGATTGGTGATTAGTTGCCATTTGACAGGTGTGTGTGTGTGCGAGTCAATAAATAGTGCACCTGTTGGGCGTGTGGGAATCAGTTGTCGGATGACGTTGCCTCTTTTGCGGGTCTCTCTCTCTGTCTCTCTTTCCCCGTCCCCTGTTATGATTATTATTATGTATGTATGATTGTGATTTTTCCACGGGAAAAACTTTGGAAAGTGCCAGGCAGCACGAGCACGGATCTGTGCGGCTTTGATTTTGATTTTGATTTCGATTCCGCCGCTGTCTAAGCTGAAGACGACTGAAGACTGCAGACGGCAGGCGAGAGATGGAGAAGAATCAGAAGAAATCAGTAGAAGGCAGAAGCGGAGGCAACAAGCCAAGCAGCAGCCGCATTTGTGCTAATTGGGAAAATTAGAAAGCATGAAATGCTCGGCTGCATTTGCCGTCTAGCTGGTTAATCGGCTCCACTAGAAGTAGAAGTAGAAGCAGCATAAGAAGAAGAAGCTAAAGCTGGAAAGCTGGAAGCCTGACCCCCCTTTTTCTTCTTGCCCCCCTTTTGGCCTGCATATCCTGGTCTGGAAGAGTTCACAGTTTTCTTTCTCACAAAATATATCAAAAAAAAGGTAATATAAAAAAATAAATAATAATAAAAATATAAAAAAAAGGACCGTTTCTTCTGTTGTTGTTTTTGTGTGAAGAATCAATAACAAACAAAAAAAAAAGCACTCACTTCACTGTAGATTCTTCTACTCGTTATCTCTCTCGCTCTTTTTGCGAGTAACGGTAATCGGCAAGAACAGCAATAACAACAAGAACAGCAAAAAAAAAATATACACTAACACTTGCGGCGCAACACTTGGTTTTGTATCTGTTGGGTTGGTTTCCTTTTTTTGCTTTGATTCTTTTTTGTGTTTCGTTTTCTTTTTTTTTTTTTTGCTTCAATTTTGGGTTTTTGGTGGAGCACTTTGGTGTGTGGAGCCTCCTCCTCTCGGGAACCACGGATCACGATCCGAGCGAACGGACTCGAGAGAGCAGAGCAGCGGGAGCAGCACGTGTGGACTCGGCGAGCGACGAACGCGAAATACGCGAGTTAGCCAGGCGATACTTTCTTTGGCCTCGTAATGTAACTGTCCGGGAACAAGAAGAAGAAGAAGCACAAGAAGCAGAGGCCGAGAAGCAGAGAGGCCACCGTTGGAGAGAGAGGCGCAGAGTGGCAGTGGAGCAGAGGCCGAGAAGCTGAGGCACAAGAAGAGGCTGAAAATCAAGGCACACAGACACACGCAGAGAGGCGGCGAGATCTGCCAGCGTCGACTGCGGCTGCGCGCCGAGCTTTTTTTTACACCTGCGTTGGCAGCTGCGCAAATAAGCACAGTCCGAAACTTGTTGTTGCTGCCGCTGCTGCTGCTGCCACCACTGCGGCTGCGGCGCCGCTAATCAAGCGGCCTAATGACATAGAATCGCCTGCCAATTAGGGGAGCCAATAAAAAATTATAGCGAACCAATAAAATCAGTTCATCGGGGCCATCAATGGCCGCCCCCTCAAGTCAAAAATCTAGGAGATCTCCTGCAGCCAGCAGGAGAGGGAGCCAGAGCGAGAGAGAGCGAGAGATGCTGCGGCGTCTAAAAAGCACGCGGCGCTGCCAGTGTCGGCGTCGACGTCGTGAATTTGGCGCACTTGAACTTGAACTTTCGGCGCGAGCATTGCCAACAGCTAAAAATCACTCGACCCGACGATACCCTGTAAAATGTAGAGTACACCATTTATTAGATTTAACCTTTAAATACTTTATTTTTTACTTTATTTAATGAGTAATATTTCTTTTTAATAAATTATAAATAAAATAAAAATAAGCTTACCCTCACTATAAATGCAATAAATAAACCTACTATTAAAATAAAAATTAATATAACCTCAATCCCGATATACCCAACTCCCACTGCAGCTCATCATCATAAAGCACTGAGCAAAAGTTGCTCGCACGCAGGGCATCAAATTTGTAGCCAGCTTTTCTGGTTGGCGCAAGGTGCAATAAAATAAGCGATCTTTTTTTTTGGGACTTTGTCTGGGAAGCAATCATAACGGTTAAACAGTTTTCGCCTGTCGTTGACAACTAATCAAGATGGGAACAGAACAGAGTTGATCCAAAACTGATTTTAAGCAATAAACAAAAAGTTCCGTTTCCTCTCGCTCGCGCTCTCTCCCTCTCTGGCACTCGCACGAAAAAAAAAAAACTTAAATCGGAATTGGCAAGATCGCCATCTCACGCGCACACACACACACCCATGCAAGTGCACACACGGACACAAATAAGACTGATGTGCAACGGTTTCCATGCTGGCTCCTCTTATTCTTCTTCTTCTTCGCGTTCGTCTTGTGCTTGCCCGCTGCTTTTCTCCACATTTGTTTTTGTTGTTAGAGAGGCTGCTGCTGCCTGGCCTGCCGTCTGGTCGCCATCTCTTTCTGGCAACAGAAACAACAACAACAGTAACTGGGCGCATTTAAACGGTAAACACCATGAATGCATTTGGAAAGTGGTTGTGTTCGTGGTGTTTGCATTTTGCATTTCTTCGCATTCTTTTCTGTTTATGTGGCCTCTGTGTGTTGTTGTTGTTGTTTTCGTTGTTGGTGTTGCATCGCACAATTGTGCCAACAACAAGGCGAAGAAATGAGAAGAAGTAAAGAGCCAGCAGGAGCAGCAGAAGAATCGCAAGAAGAAGCAGAACAACAGCAACGGTAATACCCACCGAAGACGGCGTTTTCATTTCTGAGAATTGATTGGCCGTCGCGCCTGCATACTCTACACGCCACTACCTCTTCCACATCGGGTTTTTTTTATGCAATACCCCGTAGATTTGTTAAAGCAACCAGGCATGCTTATTCTCCAGGTAGAACAAAGCTGTAGAACCTAACTTGAGTAAGTTAAATTTTACCTGATCCCAGAATAGTGACTCTATCAAATTCTGTTATTAAAAAAATCTATTTTATTCAAAAAATATGGGCTTTATACAATTTAAACGGAGATTTATGAATTTGCTAAGATCTGTTTGGTTTTTAAAGCGTCTTCAGCTGGAAGAATCATCGATGCATCGATGTTTTCATATTTGTTAATCATCGATGTATTTTACGATGTTTGGCAAAAAACATCGATGTTTTGCCATCTCTAATGGGTATCGTATAGTTTGGAAAACGCAAACTTGAAAGCCAGCCTTTTTTGTGCTTTGCTGCATTCCTTTGGATTCCGTACCGCTGCAGCAGCAGCACCTGTCGCTTCTTCTTCTGCAGCCAGCATCCAGACCAGACTGGCGTTGTTGTTGGAACCGGAATCGGGATTGGGACTGGAGCTGCAGCTGGATCTGGGACCATGGCGATTGTGATTGAATAACGTTTGACTTGGCGGGCGTCGTCCTCTGCCGTGGCTTGCTTCATTAGCTCAACATGGGTGCCTGGGCAACGTAGCGACTCTGATTCCCCCGAATCTTGGATCTGTGATTCTGCAATTCTCCAGGTCTTTCGATTCTTTAACTTTTCGTTACTTATAACTTTTTAACCTTATAATTTGTTTTCCAGGTCCTGGAGTCTAGGGTTAATTTATTCTCCAGGCCTTCTAGTCTCTGATTCTTCGAATCTTCAGGCCTATGAGTCTCTGATTCTTCGAATCTCTAGGCCTATGAGTCTCCGATTCTTCAAAGATATTGTAGTCCGTGCTTTTTGGTTCTGCAGGCTCTATTTCTTTGGTTTTGCAGTCCTACAAGCTTGTAATTCTCTCTGGATCTGCTAATCCCGGACTTTGATTCTCCAATTCACCAGCTCTTGTTATTTCTCCAGGCCTTCGAGTCTGTGATTCTCCGTTCTCATTCCCATTCCACGCATGCGCAGTCCATTTTTGAATTTCGCATCATAGTTGGCCTCTCTGTCGCTCTTGCGTTCTTCCCACTTGGCGTGCAAACTATCGCCATCGCCCGTTTCTATGACAGGCATCGGCACACTTTGCCCGCCCCTTATCCTCCAGACTCCCCTGGCTCCATTTCTCCTGCTCTCCTCTTCCTTCTCCTTGCTGCTGTCATCATTGTAATTCCTCAACGCACTTTTAACGCTGCCTCTTTATCCATGTACCTCGGCCGCTGCTTAGGCTATACAGAGAAAAAAAAGATATACCCTAATTAATATACATATATAATAATATTTTATATATTATATTATAGTCTGATTTTTATTTTAACTGAAAAGGCTTGATTGTGAATATTTGTCAGAGGTTGGTGCATAGAAATGGTTTGTAATTATGCCTAATAATATGAAAATAATATAGAGAAGGAAAAACTTCGATGTTTTATGGCGACTATCGATGTTTTTTCACATCAAAGAAGCGCTAATTTTTTTATTTTTTGAAAACATCGATGTTTTATCGATGTCTGGTAAAAACAGCGATGTTTTTCTCATCGATGTTTATTTTTGAAACATCGATGTCCGCGAACATCGATGTTTTCTTATCTCTAAAATAATAATATTCTTAAACTTTACAAGAATATTTGATATGATATTTTGGTCTACCCCGTATTATTCTCAATATATTATTCCTCTGGTTTCAGCTCCTCCTGGCTCGCCTCGCGCCAATTTGGCTAAGTTGCCTACTTAACTATTTTCGTCAGACGACGGCAGATGCTGCTCCATTTTGGGCGTGACTTGGTCGATTGACTGTGCCGGCGGCACCTGCGACTCTCTATCGGATTATATGGGGCCCCCGGAAACCGGCCACAGCCGCAGCCGTCGTGACCTAGAAGCAAATGAAGCTATCGTCGTCTCCACAGCTCACACAGACACATCCATTGTCATCATCGTCGCCTCGAACTCGTACTCGTAGTCGTATCATTGCCGCTGATTCTGCAATTGTTGTTTCTTCGCAGCCGCCGCCGACGAGTTAATGTTGATGCTAATTTTCCGGCATTATGGGTTAGTGTGCCGGTGTTCCCTGGGCTATTTGTCATCCGGAATTGGAAGACTACTGGTGACCCCGAAACATGCTGAGAATATATTAAAATGTAGTTTGTTTCAAATGGATTTCTGTGGGAAAGATAACCCCTAAGAGTTCTTACTAAGTATGTTTCCTTTCCTCAAATATTTATTCACGTTCCCCAAATAACCGAAGGATATACTCAACTCTAGATGGTATTTGTTAGATCCTGGTCTAATTTGTCACCAGGAATTCGGTGACCCCGAACTGCAGGTTGGAATCCCCCAGAGTTGGACAGTAGTTGGCAAGCCGATGTGGGTTGGGTTGCGGACTGGATTCACGGCCCCCACAGATGGGCCATCTGTGATGGCGATGGCGATGGCGATGCCGTTGGCTAATGGAACTGGCATTGGGACCAGAACGGAGACGAGACTGACACTCAGACTGGGGACTGGGGACTGGCTGGCAGTTGTTAGGTGGTTATCTGGCCAATGCCTTATAAGTCGAGAAATGCGCAGTTAGGCAATCAATGGCCGGCGATCCGGCGACGCTTCTTTTGCCCAGAGATTGTGGCAGAGGGAATCGCAATTGGACTTGGACTTGGACATGCGAGTTGCGAGTTGGAGTTGGAATCGGCGTTAGGAATCCGCAATGACACTGCCCCAGTGTCTCTCTCGGCCTCGGTATCGTGGCAACGTGTGTGTTATGATTGGCAACGGTTTGTTGCTTGGCTGCCAGTTTGCTTGGTTGCTCGCTTGCTCGCTTGCTCACTTGCCTACCTGGGTTGGAGCGGCGGGTTGGAGGTGCCGCCGCAGAAGCAGACGCAGACTGTGACCAGCCGGCGGAGCAAATACCGTTTTGCTGAATAAATACGAAAAACAGACGCACAAAAACACTGGCCAACAAGTAGGACAGAAATGGGTTAAGAACTCGACATTAAAGTTACCTCTAATTCATGTTTTATCTTAAGAAACTATTTTTTTCATGAGGAATTATCTTCAGTTACTACTTTTGTATATTAAAATCATTTTAGTATACATTTTATCCCTTTTTTGTTTAAGGCATATTGAATTTCATTGAGGTATTCTCTTGAGCGGACACCCATACGGACAAGTTCCTTTAAGATACCTAGGATATATTTAAGGAGGAATGGAATGGAATATACTTTAAGCGAGGTTTTTACCGGAACAACTTAATCTAACCAATTTTAGAATTAAATACTCTCTTGAACGGCAGCTAAACGGACAAGGGTAGCCCCCCTTATATACCTTGACACTATTTTAAAGAATAGTTAAAACAACCTTCCTACTTAACCAAGTATCTCAAGCCTTGACTCGTTAAGAAATATAACTTACTAGGCATATTCTCTTGAGCGGACAAATCAACGGACAAGAGCGTTTTAAGGCCTAATTTCCTGTACAAAATGTGAATAAATGGACTGTCGAGTCCAGCACACCCGAGAGCTCTGGGTATACTCTCGAACCTGAGAAGCAGTTGGAGTTGAAGTCGGCAATGGCGATGGCGATGTCACTCGGAATGCGTTTAAGTCTCCTCCCCAACGAAGGAATGTTAATGCAGCTACTCGTACTTCTACTTCTACTTCTGCTGCGACTGCGACTGCGACTTGTGCCTGCTGCACCCGATGACAACATCCATCGCCGCTGGCGGAGGAATGGGCACAAACATTTACCTAATCCGTTTCCCATTTCCAAGGCAACTGCTCTCGTTTCCTTACCATTCTGAATGCAGGAATAAACCGGACATAAAGATCAGTATCTGCAAGGGACTAATCGTTTAATGTAAATTTCAAGAAAAAAAGAAAGATGCCTAAGAAAGAATAAATTATAAATAGCATGCTTGGCTTGAAGGTCAGAGAATGCGAGTCTGGAGTTGGGATTTGCTAAAAAAAACATCTTCCCCTACGCCAAAACTTCCCCTACATTGCCATCGTACAGCTCGGGGTTGTCCTGGAACAGCTCCTGGTTGGTCAGTAGCGGCACCATTGCCACCTGCGAGTACTTGGTCCGTATGGCCCAGACTGTGAGCCAGTCGGTGCGATGCAGTCCGCCATTCAGTACCGGAACCATCTTGGCGAACTCCGACAGCTCGTAGCCCGAAAAGTAGACCAATGCCGGGTTCCAGGTTTCCCCGTCCAGCTCCTCGGCCCTGCTGTGCATGCGCAGGGCTATGAAGAGGGCGGCGGAGGCCATTTGCGAGTCGCTGTTGGCAATACTTCCATAGTCCATCAGCGACAGCTCAAGGATGTAGCGTCCCAGAACCCATGTGGGTGCCGGCACATTGACGCAGTTGGCGTAGCGACGCAGGAAGCGGTATGAGATCGGGATGCCCAAGGCGTAGTCGATGCTGCGCAGCGTCTTCAGCTCCATCTCCAGCAGCTCCTCGCAGTAGTAGTCCTCCTCACAGACATCCAACAGCTCCTCGATCTGCAGCGTATCGGTCTCCTCGTACTTGCAGGCAATGTAGAAGGCTGTGGCCCCCAGCAGCTGCATCTTCTCCTCCTCGATCCCCTCGCGGCACAGATACAGATCAACGATCTTCACGGACAGGTACAGGGTCTCGTTGAACATTCCAAACTTCTGCTGTACGGTCACCATCCAGTCGATCAGCAGGGTGCGCGTCCAGGCGGTCAGGTTCACCTGACGCGGCATGTAGTCATCGATGGCGAACGCATTCTCGCGCTCCTTTAGGTATTCGAAAATGTCCATGGCGTAGGGCCAGGTCTGCAGGGGATCCTCGATGCTATCGAAATCCTCCTCGTTCTGGTGTAATGCCCGAAAGGGCCTGAACACGGGCAAGCGCCTCATCTCGCCGGGAGTAGCCTCTGGCTCTGGCTCTGGCTGCTCATCTGGCCTTTGCTCGATGTTGCCCGAGTGGCTTGCGGAAGCATTGCTGGAGGTGGCCATGCACAGGGCGTCCTCGGACTGGCTGTCCAGCGATACAGCGACCAGGTTCTCCAACTCCACAACATCATCATTCGGCTTTTGGGCCTGCTTCTCTTCTGCCTCCTGTCCGGGATTCTGCCTGTTGGTGATGTTCTCCAGCGCCGAGCGCTTGCTCTGGCCGTGCTCCATGGGGTTCTCCTCGGCCTTGCGCTTGACAACCGTCTGGATGTTCTTGGCTTGTCCGGTGGAGGTTCCCGGGGCCAAGAGCGATTCGTTGGGAGGCTGCTCGCCACCATTTGCCTTTGTGGACTCCATTTTGTTATATTATAAAAATACTTTTATGTAATCCGCTTTATGGTTTTAATTAGGAACTCTTCTGGTTTCTCCTTTGTCCTAGATTCGCTTTAAATCTCTTAATCAGGCTTCTCCTGTTACTGCGCTGGCGTAAAAGTCTCGCTTCACGTGGAGAATTGTAGCTTTTCGCCGACTTTGTTTGTATTGGCGTTCTGACACTTACCCTCTGTCTCTGTAATTCAGGTTCATATATTGAAGGGCAAAAAGAGACAACTATATATGCTGTTAAGTGGCAGTTTTTGTCGGTAAGAAGGGCATGGTCACACTGGCTTAAAAATGCCAAACTAACCAATACAAAATGGAAAAAACATGAAAACATGCAGCCAAACGATTATTTATAGAACCAGGATACTTTGGTTGGGTTTGTATGGAAGAGCGGGCGCCACAGATACTTCAAATTGTGAAATCACGATCTAGAAAAATATTAAAACAAATTTTCCACATCGTACGACTTCAAAAATAAATGTAAGTTATATAATAACTCACATCAAATATATTTTAAGTCCAACCTCAATTAATGATAAAAGTTTTAGTTCCTAGATCTACTTTTCATTGTCGGACTAACAACCCTGTCGTGAGATTTGTTGGTATTTTTTTGGTTTAGTATTTTTTTCACTTGTTTATCTTGCTCGCACTCCTAAAAACCCCAAAATTCCAAGGAAAATTATTCTTATTAACGAAACCGTTAAAAAAAAATTTTAATAATAAATAAAACAAAATTATGTTTAGGTATTTTGCTATAAAATCAGTTTATATATTTTTGTATTAGCTATTTATATTAGAAAAAAAAAATGTTCACAAAAAAATGAATTCCATATTTATTTGCCACTATTATTAACAATAAATGATTGGTTTTAATGGTCAAGTTGCATCAGCGAAATCTCAATGGTAGACATGGGTTAAGTAATTGTGAATAAATTATTTAGCTTGTCAAGTTTCTTCCATATATAATATTGAAACTAATGCTGATGAAACTTAACAACCAAAGCAATCATTTATAGTGCAAACTTCATGGGATTTCTTTCGATAATACATAAAAAAAAATAATAATTTGTATAATATAGATAATAAATACAAGCATAGTTTCAGTAAGCTGATGTTTAGAGTGTTCACACTTGGAGCAATTTCATTTATCTTAAAGTTAAGTTAAAGATTTCTGCTTCAAATCTGAACACTCCAATGAGGTATTTCGGAAAAAGCCTCTCCCCTCCAACGAGGGTCAATTGGATTCTATTTTTCGTATAAAAAATAAAGCCGATTTCAGTGATCATCTATTAAATCATTTCTATAACTTAATTTGGATTGGTTAAAATATGAAATAAAATATCAAATTTATATATTTCTATGTTAGTTAAGGAATTCGCCTTTGATCTCTGCCCAGCCTCTGCCGGCACAAGGATCTATGGCACCACTGATCTAAATCAAAATGATCTTTTCTTAGGATCAAAAGGATACGTTCAACTTGGAATAAAAAAAGGTCAAATATCGGCATGATCTTTGCTCTATTTGTGGTTGGTGTTCCGTGCAGCCTAGTCCTAATCCTACTTAGAGTTAATGGCCCGTGGCCGTGGCCTTCTCCTTCGCCTTTGCCTTTGCCGTTGGCCCCTTATCCGGCAGGAAGTAACCAAGGACGCAAAGGGCCGCCACCAGGCCGAGCATGGCCCAGAAGACGGCATCGCAGCTGGCGAAGAGGAGGCGACCGAGCAGGTTGCTGCCCACCACAGCGCCCAGGCGACCGACCATCATGATGAAGCACATGCCCATCGCATTGATGTGCGTCGGATAGAACTCCATGGCGATGGTGCTGACCAGGCCGCCGCAGTTGCCGATGGCCATGACCACGGTCAAGGCGATCACCACCAAGGCGAACTGTTCCACATAGTGCAGGCCCACCAGGCAGATCAGGGTGAGCATCATCCAGGCCACTGTAAGTGGAGAAAGGGTAAGTCGAGGGTGAGTAAGCTCTGGGGGTTCCCCATGATACTAAGATACTCACTCAGCAGGTTCTTCTTGCCGGTATAATCGATGATGTAGGCGAAGAACAGATAGATGAGAACGAACGAGGAGCCAATGATGATCATTGTTTGATATGTCGACGTGTCCACCGCCACGGAGCAGCTCATGTCCTCCCCCGCCGACCTGGAGTTCACGTCCAGGCCCTGCAGGACACCGCAGAGTAGGGTATCCTCGCCATTTCGTGTGCCCAGCTCGTCCAGGATCGTGGGGAACCACATGAAGATGCCCTGGGCCAGGAAGTAGATCAGGAACTGGATGATGCAGATGTTCAGCGTGTGGCGGAGACGGGAGCGATAGAAAAGCGGCACAGTCTGGTGCCACACGAGACGCACAGCATCGAGGAAGCCATGGACATCGCCCAGGCTGGCGCCGCCGCTCTCCAGAGCCACCTCACGCACCGGATACTCGGACCGATCGCGGCCAGAGTTCGTGGCAAAGATGGTGCGCAGTGTTTCCATGGACTCGTCGCTGCGTCCCTGGACAAGCAGATACTTGGGCGTCTCCGGGAGCGTTGAGATACCGACCAGGGCGAGCAGGGAGACGGACACGTTGGCCAGCAGCAGGACGCGCCAGGAGGAGAAGCGCACGCCCAGGATAATGGTCTCGATGCGAAGCGGCAGGATGCCAATGGCCATGGCTAAGGAGGAAGAATAAGCAAGAGTTTTTTATGAAATAATATATGAAAACACTGCGTATGAGTGATATTTCCAAGCCAAAAATGACTCATACGAGACGTGGGCCTCACACTCACCTGGGGCAAACACCATGGCCAAGCAAAGGAAGCCGGAAAGCAGCGTCACATGCCTCACTCTCGATCCATTGCCATGGAACTCTCCACACAAGCTAAAGACGCAGGCCTGGCCTCCAGATATAAAGAAGCCGGTGAGGAACCGAAACACAATCAGCATCCAGATGTTCACCGAAAACCCAGACACAATGGAGCACACGGAGGCCAGAGACAGGGCATACCGGAGCGTGGTAACCCTGCCCCAAGTGTCCGCCAGAAAGCCCATGGCATGCGAGCTGAGGACAACGCCCAGGAAGCCAGCGGAGGCCAGGATGCCCTGCTGATCCAGCGTCGGCTGGAGGTCGCACTTCATCTGGTTCATGATCAGGCTAACGCCCATGATCTCCACCATCACGCCCATGAAGATCAGGCCGCAGATGAGCAGGAGCTTGTAGTGGAAGCGTCCGACGCCGGTCAGGGTGATGGCCTCCTCGAAGCTGTGCGGCCGGGGCTTCTCCGGGGTCTTCACGGGTCCCCCGACAATGGCTGTGGCAGCACAGAGAGAAAATGTTGGTTAATTTTTACGTTAGTTTTACTTTCGAAAGGAAAAGAAAAACTCCGAAGAGTTTTCTTTAAAATCTATAGCTTAAAAAACCTTAAATCTATTTAATTTTGTTAAAAAACGAATCAAGAAATCAATTCCTCTTTAAAATAATTCCCTTTCCCTCACTGTACCCATCAAAGTGGATCAGTCAATCATGTGTCTCGATGGAAAACCCTCAAATGATGGCCATAATTCAAGTTTTCCATAAAAGCTGCTGCTGTTCCTAATCCCTGGTCAGTTACTTTTCGGACATGGCATCATCTGGAGTCGCCTCCGCCGAGGATAAGGACAAAGAGGCGTTGAACGACGACGTTCGCCTGCCCAAGGAACAGCCGCCGTCGGCCTTTTTCGAGACCAAGACCTTTCGCCTCATCTCGATCTTCCTGTACCTGGGCGGGATCAGTGGCCTGGGCATGGTGCTGGCCCTCTACTTCCTCTTCTTCTTCGACTCCACCATGCCGGACATCCACCTCAAGTTCCCCGTCTCCATTGGCGGCCATCCGGTGCAGAAGGTGCACGAGTACCAGTGACCACTTGGCCGGGGGTGGAGGGCACTGGGGTATGGGGTATGGATGGAGGGAGGCGGACCCAGCACAGCTAATTGGATTTGGGAATGCTAGCAAAAGGTAGGGTGTAAACAAACAGGTGGGGAATATGCGACTAACAATTAGAGCTGGAAAAACATCGATGTTAATCGATGTAAAATCGATGTTTCCATTCTAAAAC
>JAEIIF010017084.1:0-15671 GCA_018874455.1 Drosophila trapezifrons | reverse complement strand
ATTGTTCACAATTTTAAATTAAATAACTTAAGAATTAAATAAGTTTGGATTATAAAATAAAGTTTTTTAACATTAAATTTATACTAAACAAACTTCTACATAAATTCCCCTTTTGAAAGTCACCAAATATTATCTCTGTGTAATTCCTGTTTGTCGGATGAGAGTCCTCTTTGAGCTTAGACGACAGCATATGCTCATGCATGCCTAATTACGATAAATCCTTGCCCTTGCCCCTTCGCTCTCACTTGCCAACTTTCTGCCGCTCTCACTTTCACTTTCGCATTCACTTTCGTATTCACTTTCACTTTTTCTTTTGCTTTTTTTGGGCCAAACTAAGTTCGCGGGAACAAGCGCGCCCAAATGAAGTAGGGAAAACAGCAACAAGAAAGGCAGCAACACTTCACAAGGATCCTTTTGTGTGTGTTGGCCGGGCGGAGAGTGTGTGTGGGCGTTCATAATTATGGCCGTATTTAGAGAAATTGGTTATTATGTGCTTAACGCCATTTGTCTGACTGGAAATAGTTTGTTTTCGGTGTTGAGCCTGCCCAACCCCGCCCCGTGGTGGGTTATGCCTCTGGGGAGGTGTGCTTAGGCAGTTTCCGGAGAAAAAATAGCAGGAAATATCACTTAGGTAGCCGGAAGGATATTGTAGGCTAAAGAAGAGATTGCGTACTTTAAGGAAAGCCATAAAAAATATATAAATAAATACGATATACTATTTTTATGTTAAAATACATAACAAAAAGGTCTTTTATGGAACTTTTTGATTTTTTTTTTAAGTATTAATAGTGTTAATATTTCAGAAGAATATTTTTGAGCTTAAAACAGGGTTCTATGATGACACATTTAAGTTTTATAAGGATTCCATGCTTAATTCCTAGTAATAACTCTTCTTTAAATACTTTTATTTTATTCTGTAGAGTTTTAAAGAAATTCTTTGTATCGATTTACCAGTAAATGTTCCACTTCCATTAAAGTTACCTGTACATTTTAATGAACCATACTGCAAGTGAAATTAATTCTCTTTCTGTGGAATGCATTTAATCTTCGAAGTTGCATTTCTGTTTCTGTTCGTTACCCGATAATATTTTGTTAAAAGTTTCCGATGAAATTCAGAGAGCATCGTTTATGCTTTAAATATGAATTTCTCTCAGACATTTTAATAAGTTTTCCCATGCAGCTTCCTTGTTTAATTGAATCTATTTATGCGTCAGCTTCTTTGCATCTTAAATCCATTTATTTGGCTACAAAATTCCTCAATAAACTTCAATTAGGCTTTCCTGTGAAATAGCAATCAACTGGCAACTCTCATGACCACCCTCTTAGTTAGTTGTGCTTGCCTTATACTTGAAATTGTTTGCTAATTCGTTATTATTGCCACTTTACCACGTTGGCTCCCCTCTCTGTATTGGCTGCCATTTTCGGTCTCGGCCTCGTTCTCGCCGCCACCCGTTTTCCACCTTGCTTGCTTCCGTTTGGGGCAATTAGCCAAGGCGCTACTGGCTGACAATGCCGAGTGTCCCCATTTCAAGTGGCTCTTCAAAAGCCCCGGGTTCCCTGCATGCACACATCAGTCCATCAATAATGTATCCTTGCTCCCGGGCGCTTTGCTCGTTATGCCATCTGTCAATTGGCCTTCCATCAATTCTAATTAATCATGCTCGGGCCTAATGAGACGCTCTCAACTATGCAGGCCCCTAATGGAATGCTCAGCTCAAGCGATACAATTGTCGGGGAGAACCAAGACCTGAAAACCGAGAACGTTATTGCACTCACAATGCATTCGACGGCGATACGCAATTCCAATTAAGCGAAGAAACGCAACAACTGCGCAAAAATCTGGTGATGAAAAGCGGGATTTTTACACTGGAAAAAATATATTAATTTATAAATTTGGTAGATGCATTTTTTATGAATTAAAAATAAATATTTAAAATTATATAAAGAAATTTTTAGAGGATGAAACTGCCGAGTTCTGTCCGTTCGTCTTCGTCTCTCTTTGGGATGTCCATCTGTCCGTTCGATGTTTGTCAGTTTGTCCGTCTTTCTCTTTGTCCGTCTGACTGTCTGTCCTTTTGTCCGTCTATTTGTCTGTCCGTTTTTTCTGTCCGTCTGCCCGTTTGTCCATCAGCTTATTTGTCCGCCTCAACACTTGCTCGTTTGTCCGTCTGTTCATTTGTCCGACAGTTTATTTGTCCGTCTGTTCATTAGTCCGACTGTTCATTTGTTCGTCTGTTCATTTGTCCGACTGTTCATTTGTGCGTCTGTTCATTTGTCCGTCTGTTCATTTGTCCGTTTTGTTCATTTGTCCGTTTGTTCATTTGTCCGTCTGTTCCTTTGTCCGTCTGTTCATTTGTCCGTCTGTTCATTTGTCCGTTTGTTCGTTTGTCCGTCTGTTAATTTGTCCGACTGTTCATTTGTCCGACTGTTCATTTGTCCGTCTGTTCATTTGTCCGTTTGTTCGTCTGTCCATTAAAACTAAACCATACAAAGTATCGTTAAATTAATAGGTAAATAAAATAATACCCAAAATAATACAGAACCTGAAAATATAGTAATTTTTTTTTTACAATTTCAGAGATAGATTTTAGATATGGTCAGCATTTTTCTCAGTGCTCTTCAGGATATAGCTACGCGTTGGCTATAGCAACGTTAATGGGGACTGACCTAGAGTCCGTCAACAACTTGGAGCTGCCTTGGCATAACGCGTTGACATCTTTGTTTTGGTCCCGCTCATAAATCGCAATTATTATATTTTGGTTTGTTTTTGTTTTCGGCGGCGGCTATGACTTTGTTTCAGCTCGTTCTCTTGGCGGAAAAGCGGGCGAACTCGATTCATCAGGCGATTGACAGGCTGGCAGGCGACTGACTGCCATGGGAGACATGCAATGGCCAGACAAAAGACCAAATGTCTGGCGAGAAAAGGCAAAATGCAGACCAATTATATTGAAAGTGGTGACAGAGAGGAATGATGCTATTCATAGCATGCTAAGCATGTAGTACATGGGGTAGGGAGAATATTAATAAATTAAAGAGAAAACGCAGGGGCGGCTTGGTCTCTACAAACATTTACTGTCTGAGTGTGTTTGCAGTTAATAAATAAGGGGATTTCATGAGCTAAGTAAACATGTTTATTAATTAAGCAATTATTCTGTCCAGTTAATTAAATTATAATTGTTAATATCAAATACCATTTATATCATAAATTAAACCTTGAGTTCATTAAGTAACCAAATTAATTAAATAACACTTCCTCTTATGCATTTTCTACTTAATAAATTTCCTTTGTTTGATTGCTTAATCGGGCCTTCGTCCAATAACCATATAAAACTCTTGCTGTATTTGTTAAGACATCAATTTCCTTTTCCTATATAAGTATCAATAAAGGCCTTCGCCTTCCACTCTTTTCTATAAATATTTAAAAACTGGCTAAATGAATCATGCTTAAAGATAAATGCGTGGGCACTGATCTGTTTTCCTTAGCTTTTCTTTTTCTGGACGCAGGAAAAGTGAAATTTCAGCAAAGAAACTGCGGAATAAGGCAAAACAATAACAGGTAATAATACATATTTAACCATATATACAATTACTCTTGGTATCTTAACGCGACATTGTATTAAGCGGAATTCTTACAGCAAATTATGGGGAATATATATAATAATATATAGAATCATTCATATAGACACAGGTTCGTTGGGGTCGGGTGAAGCTGAGAAACAACAAGAAGAGTCCGACGTGAAAGTGGGAAGAAGACACAGAAATATTTTGACTTGTGGTTGTTGGTGTTGCCTCAGGTTATATTTATAAAATTTCACCTCAAGAACGGCTGATCATCAAGCGACTCTGGCTGCGAACAGAGCAAACATTCATTTTCATTTCTGGCACGCTCGCGAGTGGACGTGCGCGACCGAACCGATACTACCGATCTAATACCTATTTAGCCCCCAGTTCGATATATATATTATATATATATATTAGAGGTAGAGAGATCTCTTCGTGGATCTTTCACCTGTCGCGCTGTGCGTGAGGGTGCCACCAGGAGCATCAGTAAACGTGGCGCGAGTGCTGGAAAAAATATATATCTAAATATATAAAAAATATTGAAATCTGATTGAAAGTGAAGCCCAAGTGAAAGTCCTGTTGACGCCGCCGCCGCCGAGGCATGCGAATAAATTTGCAAGAGTTACGCGAAACATCGGCAAATAGGAGAAATCAAACCGAGTGAGTGTGTGGGAAGCCCCTTTCCCTATTCAAATGGAGATGAGCTCTTCATTGCTTTCAATAGCAGTGCTGATTATGTAAAAAAGAGGCGAGAGAAAAGGCGTGAGAATTGAAGAGAAAATCCGCGGTAGAGCGGAGGAGGGGGGAAAATATCGTGAAAATGTCACCTGGCCGACCACACACACCCACGAGAAGAGCTGTCAAAAATTATTTTCTCATCTTTCTCAGCTTTTGGCGTTTTGAAAATTTATTAACAAAAAATATATGCAGATGAGGGATCTTAATATATACACATATATATCATTTGTCCGTGTGTGGGTTCATCAAAAAGCATGGCAATAATTTGCACACTAAGGCAAACGCGAACGCACACGCACACGCACACGCACATTGCTCATACGCCGCGTTGCCTGCCTTATTTTTAGTTCGATTCAATCAGCGACATTTTCAGAGAGATTTTCTATTTCCATTTCTGCTTTTGTGTTGTTCTGTTTGTGTTTGTCTTTTGCCCGCTGCCTCGCTTATCATTGATTGCTTTGTTTGCTTTTGTTTTCGGTTTTCCTTCCCACTTTCACCTCTCTCCCCCCACACTCTCTCTCACATTCCCCTTTTGCTTGAAATGTTTGTGGTTCTTGGCTGTGTTTGCGGTGTTTATTTTCATTTTCACACGGAAAGCAAATACATCATTTAATTTTTCATCCCCGAAATGCAAAAATAATGCCCACAGAGATTAGAGGTGTGCGAGAGTGTGAATTTATGAGCCGCCTGAAAGTAGGCAACAGTTTTCGGTGTTTCTTGCTTCCTTTCAGCCTTATTCTGCGCCTCTTGCTTTCATCTCGTTTCTTCTCGTTCTTTCTCCTCTCTCGAGAGTGTGCTTCTGCTACGTGGAAGTTCAAGGTCGCTGGCAAAAACACTAAACAAGTGCCGCTGACTGCAGTTTGCCTGCAGTTTCCTCAGCCATAGATATCCCACTTAAGTTCACTTCGATTTAAGTGCCTGAATCTACAGCAGCTGCTTTATGGCCATCAGCGATGGGGAAAAGTCCAGATACAGGCACTTGAAGCAAAGGAAATGATTAACAAATAATTTGTTCCCATAAAGCTCCAAGTTATTGAACATTTATTTAGAGAAATGTCAAGGATATTAGCTTTTAAAAGATGTTATCTAAGAAAAATGAATTGGAATAATATTGAAAAATTATATGGAATATAAATTATAGTTACAGGTATTCATATTTTAGTATTATCAAGCAATTTTAACAATTTTAAATTAAAATAGGTCCCATAAAACATAAAATAAATAATTATAATGCCTAATAGAGTCAAAGGAACTTTTATAATTTTATAAATCAAGCTAAAGAGAACTTAAATATTACTTACATGTAAACAAAGTTAAAAAGTTTTTCATAAATACAGCAAATAAATTCCTATATTAATTAAGTTACTTAATATCAATAGCAAGCTACCTTAATTTCAATAAGAAAATGCTTTATTTCCCCTTTTCTCTCTGTGCCAAAGACTCCGCCTTAAGGTAACGAAAAAAAGTTACTCGAAAAGTTACTAGCTCGAACAACTCCCAATGTAATCATGTCATTATTGGTTCGGAAATTGGTTTTCCATTGTTTTATTGTTCGCATTAATTGAACGCAGCCAGCAGGTTAATTAAAATGAGTCCACCTTTCCCTTCATCCATTAACGCGGCCAAGTGTGTGCATCCAAGGAGCTTATCCGTATCAGTCACAGTGCACAATACACCGACTCCAACTTGAGCGCATTCCGAACTTCATTACCTGTAAAATGCCTCCTGTCACCTGCCACATACCGCCCTCAGCCATCATTGTTTTGCCTACCGCAGCCTTTGAGGCTGTGTAATTAAGTTGGCAT
Source organism: Drosophila trapezifrons (assembly GCA_018874455.1). Lineage (NCBI taxonomy): Eukaryota > Metazoa > Arthropoda > Insecta > Diptera > Drosophilidae > Drosophila > Drosophila trapezifrons. The sequence continues at coordinate 9,567 of JAEIIF010017084.1, read as the reverse complement.
CAAGCGGCTTATTCGCCGAGTGTTAATGGCCAGGTAAACGTAGCTGTCTCTCTCTCGGTTGCGACATCGATCCGGTCATTATTCGGTGGCCATTTCAATTCGCTGTCGCCATGGTGTCTCCGTCCTCGTCCTCGCTCCACTCAATCCGATTCGTTTTCACTTCCTGTTGTGCAGCAGCCAAAAATTCAATCGATTAATCATCAAATTTGGCAGTGTCAATTGCTTAATGGGTTCCCCTTTTTTTTGTTTACCTTTTAAAGTGGACCTGTAATGTCATGGAGATTTTAAAAGGATTTTAATTAAATACTGTTTAGAGCTGGCTGACTGATAGTGATTTTATAAATTAAATATAAATTCATATGAGATTAATTTGAAATGAACCATATGAACTAGAGAGCTAGAGTAAAAACATGTTTCTCTACGTATTCCTGGCAACATTTTGTTGTGCTTTCCGACTTGTTAGATTTAAGTTTTAATTGCCAAAACTACAAAAACATAAAAATAACATATATGTTTAAATTAAAGAACCTATCTTATTTGTTCCCTAATATTTATTTGTATATTTTCTTTACTTTATTTTCCAGACAGCAGAGTTAACAGCCAATTAACAGGCCCCGCCCAAGGGCGCCTCGGATACCCTTTAGCCGGAAGTTCGAAGAAGAAGCAGCAACAGCAGTAACCGTAAGTAATCACCATTGGAATCGAAACGTCACAATACGTTTTGTAAGTTTAAACTTGTTTCCCCCGTGGGGACTGGGCAGTGTCGTTGCAGCTAAAATTTCAAATTCTTCCCTTTTTTTCCTTCTCGAAAAGTTTCGATTGCATCTGCTGTTGCCTTCTGCTGCCTGCTGTGGTGTCTGTGTCTGCTCCTTTTATTTATAGCAGCTGAATATTTTTTTTGCAGTTCTATCTTTGGCAGGCGAGTGCAGTCTGTGAAATTCCGGGGCTAGTGAGTTTCTATTTTCGAACCATACACTACCACTCCCATAAGGGAGATGCATATCGTAGGTATATATGTGTGTTGGGGAGCCAGAGAAAGGGAGTTCTGACCTTGAGAAGTTTGCACAGAAGAATTAGTATTCGAAGAGATCTTGTTTTTGGCATTATTTCAATTAATAAATAGCTTCTAGTAACAGTTTTTATTTTTTCTGAATTTGTTTAACTATAATCAAAGAGTAAAAATTAATAAAAACATTTATTTTATGTATATACTTATCTCAAAAAATTAATAGCAACCAAAAACGTTTTTAATACAGCCTCAAAAATCTATTTTAACACTTCCTCAAAAAGCGCTTGAAAAAAACATTAGAAACCTTATTTAAAAACGTTTAAAATTCCTTAAAAATAGTTGTTAGCTTTGTAACTGAATTTGTAATGCGAAACCCTCAACCTAGGACAGACTATTATTACAAACCGATATTTTAAAGATTTTCCTTTTCGTTTCCCCGAAGTGCACCTTAAATTGAAGCGCGAAATGTGAGAGTGAAGTGCAGACCTTTTACACCCGTTTTGGAGGTGAAAACTTTTCAATTAGCACGGCGGAATGCCTGGCTAGTTTTTCCGTGGCAGTAAGGGATCCGCGGGGGGCCAGAAGGGGCAAAATCCGAGCGCGCTGCTGCTCGCTCCAATTTTCAATGAAGTTTATTTTTAGGGCGCCGTTACAGCGAGATACACAAAAGCACACAAATAGCACACAGCGCACAGCACAAATGGGATATAGATGGAAAATGCCGGCGTGCTTTCCGATGATGACGTCAAGGAGACGCACATATATATATCGTGTTTATATATATCGAATAAATTGGTGAAGTTAAGTAGCATTTATTAGGGAAAAGTCCGGGCCCAAAGGGAACTTTATTTCTGCAAGCCACTTATTTTTTTTTCGTTGGGTACTTTGTATCTTTAGATCTCTCATTAATGGGCTGCAGTTGTCGGAGATACCCAGCTATAGATACACACATTCGTGCGTTGTGCCAAGAATATATATTTGCGATCGCTTATTTTGTTTTCCTTTCGCTCTCTCTTGTTTCAAAGATATACATAAGATACAGCGAAAAATGAGAGAGAACGCCGCGTACGCGATTGTATATATTTAAAATATTATAGACTCATGTGCTTGGCAATTTTCACTTGCCTTCAGTCGCTTTTTACATTTCCAATCGAATTCTACGAGGCGCGTTTGTGCCCAGCGAAAAATTATACCAAAAAAAGCTAAAAAAAAATAAAACAGAAAATAAAAGAAAACCCCAAGAAAATTCACACGAAATTTGTACGGATTTAGATTTATAGAAACGGAAATAACATTAATGAAAGTGCGCCCGGGAACGAGTTGTAAACGATTGAAGTTTTAAGGATTCTCGCATTGCCAGAAACCAATTGCATTTTATGATTGCCTTCGAGTGCCGCTTTGACAGCAATATTCAAGGATTGCCAAACAGTTTTCCATTTTTCTATTGGTGAGTGGAGGTTCTTATTTTCTTGTTTTTTGTATTTTTTTTGTATTTTATTTTTCTGCTGTTTGCGGTTGACCCAAATTTCATCGAATTCATTTCAATTTATTTGTGTTGATTTCAATTTTCAGTGCCTTGCGCTGATGATTTTCTGTCACCGAACTGTCAACCGCGCGAAAAGTTTGACCCATTTTGGGTTTTTTTTCGCTTTATTTCTCGCATTTCTTCTTTCCTTTTTTTTTTGGCAGCCAATTTGCCCAGGGTCAAGTGTGTGCGGGTGTGTGCCTCTCGCATTTCCGTTTCCTGTTGGCCATTTACTTGTATTTCCTGATCACATAACGCAACTTAATTTTAACCCATTCCCAAGGTTAATGAGTATTTTTGCTGTAAACAAAACATTGAACAACTGTCGCCATCAATCTCGGTGGCTTGAAAGAAAACAAAGAGCTGTGCAAAAATGTGAGGAAATTCAGGGGGAAAATCAGCTAACTATAGCATTCGCCTTCACAATATTTTGCTTAATTGGAAGAGTGTTTCGGAGCGCTTAGAAAAATGTTCATGGAGAACACTGAGCTGCAGGAAATTCACTGAAAAAATAAACTAAAACCTGTAAAGCTTTGAAAAATAATAGCATTGATTAGGAATTTATTCTAGTGAAATAAATCGACTTAGGAGTTTTTAAATATTTTAGGGAATATAAAATTAAATTACCTAAAAACCTAATTCCTGAGATTCCACACCTACGAGTATTACTTTACTCAGCTTATTTTTTCTATTGCAAGCTGGTGTAATTGGTTTGGTATTTTGCCGAAATTACTGGCACTGCCGGCCACCTACTGCATTCAAGGACACATGCTGGCATTTTGTGAGAGTGCAGGGGGATTTCTTTCTTTCAGCAAAACCCCTGCTGCCGGTCTCCATTTAAACTAAATTTTAACTAAGGACGTTTGGGTTTTGCGGAGGGGTTTCCTGGTGGTTTCCATTATGCTGGCTGGCTGGCTGGCTAGCAGCAGCAGCACCAGCTTTCGCCATTCATTTTAATCCTTTCAGCTGCGATTCACAAATGCAATGGCTAAATTAGATTCGCCACAAGCTCATACACACACACACACACTCTGTAGAGTGTGCACACCCAAAAAACATCCCCTCGCGCTGCCTTTAGCACGCACAATTTGAGCGAAAGCGACGAAAATTTCTATTCAATTTGATTTTAAGCGCATTTTCCAGTTAATTGCACTTTATTCGCATATGTGTATCCATACTTTTTGTGAACTTTTGGCCGCATTAAATTGATGCTTTAAATAACTGAACCAAAAACCAGACCAGCATCCAGAGCCGGCAACAAAAAACACGACAATAATGGCAAACAGGCGCACGACAATTAGCGGTGGAACCATGGAACCATGGAACCATGGAGCACCATCCATGGCTATATCCTCCCACATTTCGTGTTTATTTACGAGCAGGAAGTGCGCATTGGTTCGAGTTTTGTGCGCGACACACGCGGCGTATACGCGATGCATATTGCCAGCAACTGCGAAATCGTATTTATATATATATATACATTTATACGTCTTTCTCCGAGCAGAAATTCTCTCTGGGCTGCTGGCTTTTTCGCTTCCCTCTTATAACAGAGAAATGTGTGTCATTTTTATTATTAAAATCTTAAAATCTCAACTGCGGCCAAGCAATGTGTTCCCTTTTCTCCATATATCGCGGCGCGAGAGTGAGTGAGATATTGCAACTTCTTAAAATATGTTGCAAGTAAATAGCTTGTGATATTATGCAAGGGGATTTTTCTGTGGGATTTAGAGACCCCAGAAAAATAATTTGCAGCTGTTTGTGTAGATGGAAATTATTTAATATGAATTTGACAATGCCTTTTACGAAAGAAAACCATTTCCAGCTAAGACATAGCTTTGTTTAGGCTTTATTTTGATTTCTGTTTAATTTATGTCGGTTTTATTTAACAGTTTGGCTATTCATGGAAAGCCTTTTGAAGAGAGTTATGATTAAATAAATTAATATAGTATGTTTTTTAATTTTAAATAGAATGTTTCTATAAAAGAATATAATTAATTAGCTTAAATAATGTCTGTTTAGCTATAAAAGCCTTTTATTTAATTTTTACAATTTTTATGAGGTTATTAAAGGTTTTTTATCAAGTAAAAAACCTCGGTTTACTTTTACTTAATTGTCTTAATGCCTATTTTGTATAAGAACTATATAGTTAAGTTGGTATTTTGAACTTTTTGCTACTTTTTCTTCTAACTAGAATTTTCTATATTTTATTTTGCTTGGTTTCCCTTCAAAATAAAACCATAAAAACGCTTTTCTTCTCTCTTTATTGAACGTCATGGATACTGTAAACATCATCAAAGTGAAATGTTTAATATGAATATATTCTGGCAGCTACAGGAATTGCAAGGCAGCCATTTAATGAATCATGTGTCAGGTTTTTCAATGTGAATCAGGAATATTTAAAGGAATTACTCAACCATTAACCTCATTTGGCGCCAACTATGGCATCATATTAATAAAATAAATAAACAAATGTTGACTGGCAATTAAGAGAAGCTCCGATTCCAGGGCAAAGCGAAATTAGAGCCACGCATTGAATTCAAAGTTTCCATATCGAAAGCCTTGGCCTTTGCCTCGGTTTACAGGGAAATTCTAAGAAAGTAAGCAGAGAGAACCCCATGAGATACAGAAAGAGAATGAGAAGTACTCGGTTTCGTCTAAATAAACTTGTCAGAGCCGCTTTTAATGAAGCAGCCATAAGCAGATTTGTGGCTTAGTGTATTTACCCGGGCCAAATGAAGTCGGCTCGCGACTGTGCGACTCTGTGACTCGGCGACTCGGCGACTTACGACAACGAAATGGTCAATTTATTGTATGACTTTTGGGGCTCTGCCCTGTTGTGTGTTCATTCAAATGCAAGAATTTCATGGCAATCGGATTTTTTCCCTGCTTTTCTTTTCTTTTTTATTTTTTTTCCTGCGCGGCAGCTTACCGCTCCGGCCTCTGTCGTCTTATGATGAGCTTAGTCGGGGGCGGGGCGAGCAGGTCCTGAATTTATAATGATATGAATATCAAATTGACAGCGCTTTTGCGGTATAATCGAATCAGGCCTAATGATTTTGCTTCCATCTTTGTTTCCGATTCTTCCAGTGAGCCATGGAGCAATTCGAGCAGCTGCTGACGTGCTGCGTCTGCCTGGACAGGTACCGCATCCCCAAGCTGCTGCCATGCCAGCACTCCTTCTGCATGGAGCCCTGCATGGAGGGCCTGGTGGACTATGTGCGACGACAGGTGAGAGAGGGCGAGAGTCCTGTTAACTTCATTCCCTCCCATTGCCAGCCCATCATCATCATTAATCATCCCACTGTGCCGCCGCCGATGCAGGTCGTCTTTGTGTGCGCGCTCGTGGCAATTTGGTTAATGCCCGACGACGTCACACGTTGGCATTGTTACACTGGGAAAAACGGAGGAAGTAGTTGAGAGATATATATTATTCTAAATAGAAATTTAAGTGCATTTATTAGGCAACGTTTTCACATACTTTTCTTTAAAAAAATGAAAGAAAATCTACTTTTTATGGTTAATTGCCAAAATGCTTTGCTAAATCTTAATGATTTATTAAAACGAATATTAAAGAAGTGGCTTTGTTTCAAAAATACATAGTAAGAGCTTAGATCAGCATTTTAAAGCCATATTATATTAAGTTTTAGCTTTGATTTTGTATGAAATAGTCTTAAAAAGTAAAAATATAAACAAAAGAGAATATTTTAAGTATAAAAAATATTAAACACATAACTTTACAATATTCTTACTATTTTATATTTGCTTAAATATATTCTTACTACTTTTTCATACAACAAAAAAACACAACAAAAATATTTTCCAGTGCATTAACCTTTAATTTCATAATTAATTGAGATAGCCAAGATTATTCCCCTGATACTGGCTCATCATTTTCCACGCAGTGTAACTTTGCTTAACTGAAAATCTCGCCAGGGAAATGAAGGAAAAACACAAGAAGACGCCCCCGAAAATGTTGTATTTATCTTGCTGGCTTGCGGCGCATTTGCGTAGATATCTTGTTGAAAAATTATATAGAGAGACTTGCATATATGTAGGGTCCCTACCAAAATAAAGAGCGACTGTGTGTATGTGCTACTTATAGTCTCTGTGAGCCAGCAGCCAGCGCCTCTGTCTGCGTGTATTTATAAATTTTGTTTTGGCTTTCAGCCAGCGCCACGCAAATAATTGGTAAGCATTTTCCCATTGTGTTGGCCAAGCGGCGAGGGAAATAAGGAAATTTATATGGGAAGATAAAGAGAGTTGCGAATACCTGTCAGGCGAAAAGAAAGCCCGCCAGCGAAGATTCAACTTTGTGGCGGGAAAGCAAGATGACAGGATATAATAATACGAAAAACGCACTCAAGATGCCTTCGCATGCAACTAACTAAATGTGAAAGGTTTTTAAAGTTGCGAACAGAAAAGCTTGAAAGAGTTTAAATGGGATTACCAGAGCCAGAGGGCTTAATAATCGAATAAAATTGCCATTAAGTTGTCCAATCAAGTTTCAATTACTAATCCTAAGCCTTTGGCTGATAAATAATGAAAGGAAGCCAAAGTGACAGGAAAACAATGAAACTTTGAGTGGTCTTTAAGTTTTCACATACATTTGATCGATAATTCAACGCCCCCGGGGCCAATTACTTCTCCCATAAACTAATGCAAATGTTTTCGCAAATAATTTAGGTAAAATGCCCCGAGTGCCGGGCCGAGCACAGGATACCCTACAATGGCGTGCAGGCCTTTCCCACGAATGTCACCCTGCAACGATTCCTGGAACTGCATATCGAAATCACCGGAGAACTGCCCGATCCCACATCAGGTAAGGATTTAATACCAATTAATTCGTATGGAAATTACTGGTCATTGTTAGAATTTTTGTTTCTAAATACAAAGCTTGCAAATTCCCCGATTTCGTTTCAAATTAAAACCCGCTCTTTGTCCGACAAAACAACAAAAATGTTATTAATAAAAATATTGCCATGTAATCATTGCTGTAACTTTAATTAAATTCCACTAAAAACGGGGCAAAGCGGAAAATGTTAGGAATGCCGAGCGGGAAAAAAAAACAATAAGCAGAAAGGCAATATGGCAAGAGGCAGCAAAAACTAGCATTTAATGCCATTATGTTTGGCTTTCCAATTAAAAAGTCCGGATACCATCTGATAGCAATTAAAACTAAGCAAAGCGAAATTGATTTCGTTTGAGCAATTTGCATTTGGCCCTCGTCTCATCCCCGAAAAATCCGGATCATCCTACTCGGCATGACTACGCAATTATTTCGGGGTGAAAATATGCAAATGGCTTGCAACTTTCGAGCTGCAATCAGGTCTCGAGTGTGGGTTAATAAGGCAGACAAAGCTCTTGGCTTTTAACTAACACACAGAGGAAAAAAAAGAGGGTTTTTAGGTGGGGTTTTAGGAATTAAAAAAATATTTCCTAGATGGTTCTTTGAGGATATTTTGTTTCCGAATTTTATTTTATATTAAACAAAGAAGGGCCTTTAAGGCTTTAAATTTTAAGGTGCAAGGTCTTTTTAAAAATATTTAAAAATGTTTATAAAATAGTTGAGATAGTAAAAATAATGTTTTGCCAGATAAACTCCCAGAAAAACTATACAGAAATTATTCCCTGTGCACATACCCATTACATCTGTACTTTTTTTGCTATACAAATTTCATTCTTGGCTATGCAAATGTGCGAAACAAAGGAATCCTTTTCGTGTTATGGATATAGCAAGGACAACGTTCGTACAACTTTCATGTGGAATTTGCAAATTCACTTTTCCATATGATTACACGAGAAAATACAGAAGCCAACTATTGGCAAGCATCCTTACACTTTTCCAGCCCCCCTCTTGTCATGAGAGGGAGGTGTCTGGGTAAAGCTACTGAGGAGTGTTCATCAGGCATTGCCAATGCCAGCAATTGATGCAGAAAAGTTTACTTTTCCAGCAGAAACGACGACGACATCTTTGGCATGTTTGCATTGTTGCCCCATTGCGCTGAGGCTCGTTATTTGCATTGCCACACACAGTGCATCCCAGGCATCCTGCTCCTCGTCGACAACGAGCCAAAGGATCCCTTTGCCAAACGGATGTGACACACATAATACGGGGGACACACCACACACACAGTAAAAATCACAAATCTCTAGAAAATCAAGACTTCTCGCTTGAAATCGGATAACTGAACGTTGTTGCATTCGGAATTGGTCGTAAATTTTGATCTGAGGATGCACTTGGGTTTATACTTAGTATGGAGGGGCAGAAAAATTGCTAAGAATTTTAGGAGACATTGGAAATATAACAGAAAATAAAATTTAAATTATATTTAAGGTATTAGTTGAGTTTTAGGGCTTTTAAAAATATGCTTACAATTTCTAGAGACCTTTTGATATTCTACAAATGTAGTACAAATATCTATTCCTGGAAATACATCCTTAACCTGGAAATTTGTAGCCAATTCTGGCTCGTATTATTTCCCCCAGTGCAGGAATATAGAGCTGCATAACTGGCGCTTAGGTGCAGTTGATTTCGTGCTCTTGAAATCGCATTAGTGAATGCAACAGACATCCTCAGACGGAGTCTCAGCCTCAGCATCAGCCTCTGCCTCAGCATCAGCCTCTGCCTCAGCATCAGCCACATCCTTGGCATCCCTGGCATGTGGCAGGACATTGTTGCCAAGAGTGCAAATTGATGAGCTGCTGCTGTCGGCATACTTGGCATTTTATTGTTCAACTCGAGCAGGCAGGCAGGAAGTCATTTGGTAGTGTGTCTTTTTTGGCTGCCAGCAGTGATTAGTAATTGTTTCCCGCCTCCTCTCCCCACCCCTTGCAGGACAAATTATGGAGCGTTGCGGCGTTTGCTCGGAGAAGGCCTATCTGTCCCACTGTGCGCACTGCGAGAAGAAGATCTGCGAGGACTGCAAGAGCGCCCACATGGACATACTGCGGCGAGAGATCACGCGATTTAATTCACAGGTGAGGAAAGGATAATACTTTTTAATAAAAATAATACTAATAATTTTCCTCCCTT
>JAEIIF010017067.1:0-12968 GCA_018874455.1 Drosophila trapezifrons | reverse complement strand
AAGCCTCTAATGGAAACTCTAATTAATGAAGTTTTTAATACAGTATCATAACACCATTACTAAGAGTTTATTTAAGGAATGTATTTTAAAATTTTAATTTTACTTACAAATATTATGTAAAAAAATGTTCACGGTATTTTAAATTAAAATAAGCTTCTAGCTGACTGTCTTTATTATCGAAAGTTCGATTTTTAGCCTAAAAATCAACAAAGAAATATTATAGTTTCTAGACATAGTCCATATCAATCATCACTGCCCGAAAGGTTCTGGTAATTACATTTTTATAATTTGTATTAAATATGTTTATTTATTTTTAATTTCTCAACGTTACTCCATAACGAAACATTAAGTGCAAAAGCACACCTGACAGGTGTAAACCCTTTTTTGATCTACCAAAATTTCTGGCGAGTGTGGTTGCAAGCATTGCACCTAAAATTCCCAAGTACTAATTCAGCAACGCAAGTGTTGAGGTTGGATCAGTCAGCAAATTAAATACGGAGGTTTTTTGGTTGAAAATTATTTTTTAATACTGGAAACTTTTCCCATTATCCTCGGAAAAGATTTATATATGTTTTAGACAAAATATATCAGACAACAAGACATCGAGTCAGCAAGAAGCTTATCCATTTACAATATACTTCTCTAGTTCTTTCTTAAGCCTTTAACCGATTTGATTGGGCTTTCCCCGAGAGGATATCCCACATCAATCCACTTAACTCCACACCGCTCTTCAATTATTCGCGAACAGCCACAAACTTAAAACACAATCAGCACATTTGCCAAACTAAATAACCATGAGCTCTCAGTGACATTTACATTTTATTTGCCAAATTGTGATTGACAAGCTGTTGACACGCTTTTAGAGGAGCCGAGAGGGCCGAGGGCAGATAGATATCGGGAAAGATAGCCCGAGCCGCCCAACCTAACCTAACCCCCTTTGCGCGGCCATAGATTTTTCGCAATTAAATATTAAAGCCCAGCATGCAACACGCAACATGGCAAAGAAGAGGGAAATGCAGCAACTGCAAGTGCATCAAATATGCTGTCTAAATTATTCACTGGTTTTCGGAAAACAGCGAGGCCTTCACAAACATTTCAATATGCTAATTACTTTTTGACTTTGCCCCGGGAAGGTGCAAGTGGGCGCCCACCAAACGGGAAATGGTGGAAAGGCAGCAGGTGCTAATCATTGCAAGATGCCTGCCACGATTTCCCAGGTGAATGCAAGTTGGCTCTGTAACAAATGCCAAAATCTATCGAAGGCGACACTTCCTACCAGCAGAAAGAAACAACATGGAAAATGTGTCTACAATTTTGGGAAAAGGAAACTTAACAGACGACCGACTTGACATCATCTCCTCTGCGGGGTATATGCCCAGAAACCCTTATCCATCTATTTTCCGCGGCATTGTTTTTGCGTGACAATTGGGCCAATTTATTATTCATTAGGTTAAAAAGTCACAGAACAGAAGCCAGCAAACAGCAAACAGCAAACAGGCAACAGCACAACACGAACTGAAACCCAAACTGACAGCCAGCCAAGAGTCTCAGCCATTTGTAATTCCGGGCCAAGTGGTTGGCTTCCATCGGAAGGGATGCATTGATGGATCTCGGCGAAAACTCGACTGATTTTCAACAATTTAACCTGCAACTTTTCAGGTGAAATGTTCTAATTGATTTGCTACGAAAAATCTTGTTTACCTTTTATTTTTTTTGCCTATCCAACTTTTTGGTTCAAGTTTAATTCAGACATTTTGCTGTTCGAAATTCGTTATTTTGGCTAATTGAGACTGTGAGCTAATAAACAAGAGGATTGCAGCAAAGTTGGGACTTGGGATTGGAGTATAGTTTAAGGATTTGTTAAAGTTTACATGAGTTTCTGAATATTACGTGTTTAGAAGGGTAAGGTCTTGGATTTTATTGAATAAATTAGTATTTGTAGAAGATTTTAAGTTGAATTAGGTAACGAAAAGGGTTGTTGTATTATTTAATTAGGTTTTGTAAGTTTTAATTAGGTATTTTGGTTGTTACATTTGAGATTAAAGTCGTTAATGTTTAGTAAGTTTATTGTGTTAGTTTGAATGCTAGGAAATATATTATTATTTGTATATAAATAGTTTGTTTAATATATTAATGATTTTTGTTGAAGTAAGGAATGAAGTTGAGTATTAATAATAATAATGTTGTTAGTTCTAGGTTAGTAAAGTCATTTAATTTTCATTCTCAGAGACATTTTCCCTTAGAATAATTCAAGGCATATTTTTCTACCTGATTTTTGCATAATAACCTTTTATATAAATTATGTCAGCGTTAATTTAATATAATTTGAAAACCATCAGTCGTCCTGGAAAATGGCAATGCCATAATTTATATTTTATATTCGGCAAAGAGCGCTGAGTGAGTACCAAGGACTAATGGACATAAATGGAAATTCTATTAAGGTTATTCCTTGGCTATCTCCATCTCCGCCTCCACCTGCGTCGCACTTGACACATCCTGCCCAGCAGCACTCGTCAATTAAATCAGGTAAATAAAAAAAGAGAGAAAATCCATTCAAATACAGAAACAGCGGGCCTACGGACTTGTGGTTTTTTGCCTGACTGCCTGACTTCGACTTTCAACCTTTTCGTGGATATCGTTACGTAAGAGAAGGGATATATGGGGAGATGTGCTGAGTGTGTGCGGCAAGTCAGGTGTCACTTTGACAGCGTTCTGGAGGGGATAGCCGGGGGGTTGACGGTAAAAACTGTCAAGCGAAATAATGTCTGTTGATACGAAATATTTCCACACTTGCCACAGAGCAATTTGGTCAGCGAGGAAGAACTTCCCACCAGATTTTACCTTCGCTGCGCTGCCCGCCCGCCGCCTGCACATATTTTCCGCTCTTTTTGCCTACTTTTCTGCATATTTAATGCCGCAATTAAGCAATTTGAATAGCAGCTAACATGGAAAATGCATTTCCATGCTTTTCATTTTGATCGCTGGCAGTAGTAGCAGCGCCGAGAAAAGGGGCAGGGGGTCGTCCTCGATGCTGGGCCTGGGATGGGAAATTAAAGGGGGACAGCACTTCGTGCCAAAGTTCAGGTGTATCGCACGTGTGATGGACATTCGTTCTTAATTGCAAAACATTTCCTCTATTTATAAATTTTTGATCCGAAATCGGAGCCAAAGCTCGAATCAGCTGGGAATTTTCGTGACTTTTAAAGGAAGGGGCGTTGTAAAAAGTTTGTAAAGTCTCTTTAGTATTTTTAGGTTATTTTTGAAATGTGTTATAGATTAAATATATAAACTTGAAGACGAAAATAAATCAAAGCAAGTAATTGTTGTGCAAAGGTGCAACTTTATACAATAATCATGCATTTTTTAAATAGCGCTTCAAGTGAGTGCTCGGAATATTGTAATTTAATGAAAAGACGCTCAGTTAAAAGGTTGAAGATAAGGGAATATTATGCAGAATGGAACATTCATTCATTTCAGAAATATAGGTAATTTTCTCACGTTTTATTATTTATTGTTATATTGATATCATTGTAAAAATCGAGTATCTGTATATCAAAGTTTCTGTTCTAAAATGTCTTGCTTCTCTCCAATCGAATCTTTAAAATATTTTGTTTTAGAGAAATCACGATAATGAATATTAAGGATTGATTTTGTGGATTTTTAAGTTTTATTTAAAATATTTAAAAGAAAGTGGAGGTGTTACTCTGATGATGGATATTTAGCACCAGAAGGACAATATATTCTTCCGATTTTTATACGATAAAGTTACTCAAATTTGGGTTTTCTGTTTTTCATATAGAGAGATTTGCATAATTTTAATAATAAAAGTCAGAATATGATCTAGAACAATTAAACATCGTTAATGATTATTTGTAGTAATCCAATCCATTAACTTTATAGCTCTAAACTGTGTATATAGATATAGCCATTAAATACCAATAAATCTAATAAGAACAAGTTTCCTGGTGATGCTGATCCAGAGTTTATATACTTGTGGGGCTTTGAATACCAGAATCTTTTAAAATTAAGGTATCTGTTTCAGTTTCTACGATTATTAAATAAACCGATAAAAAAAATTAGAAAGTATGATATTTTTCGGTATTTTCTGTGAGGTATGATTTGAGGACCGGCATTTTATGGTCAGTATACTCCACTCCATCGTTTTGCCCCGTTGTTGGTAGATATATAAAAGTTTCTTATTAAATTGGGAAGTTACAATTGAAATTCCGTTGTTGATCCGCCAAATCAATGTTAATTAGAATCGTGAGCTCTGTGGCTTATTTATAGATCTATCCTCCCACTCTGAACTCATTTGCATATGCAAATAGTTTTCCCAAGCACTATTTTGCACTTAGCTGCATATTGTTTTCCGTGTGTGATGATTCTTCAACTTTGCCATTTTGTTCCCATACCCGTTGGCCATTGGCCAGTTTAGTTTTCTGCCTTTACTGACCAGCACAAGGTCCTTGCACACACATGCAACGCAGCAATTACCCTCCTTTTTCCCTGACTCACTACCACTAAAGTGTTATTGTTGCTTTTCGGTATAATTCATTCCGGTTGACCACTCCACGCGACTATTGTTGCGTTCTGGCAGCGATGGTTGGTGGTGGAACACACTATATAGTATATCATACCACTTCTAGGGGTTGTTCCCTTCACATACTCAGTGTGTGTGTGTGTGGTATTCTGTGGCTTGGCATGGTCAGTCAGTGAGTCGACAGGCTGTCCTGTCCAGCCTTTTCGGCCGATCTACTTGCCACTATCGGCTAGGGGTGGGTTCTAGTTTTCATTGATTCATTGTTTTCATTTTTGGTGACCCAAAATGGCGTCCGTGCATTTGGAAACGATTTGTTATTCGAATAGTACCAGTTATTTCAATATTTGTTAAAATTTAAACCTAAAATCATTTTAAATGGATTTTAAAACACGTCAGAAACTAAATTTTCTCATCTATCATGAGAGGAACATTTAAACCAAATTTTGTTGAGTTATTTGGGGTTAATCTAATCTTTATGTCTTTCATTATTTTAATGTTTAGTATTGTTAGTAAGTCCTTTCCAAATAATCATGATATAAAATCTATAGGGCAAAATATGATGATTTGGTATGATTTTGATAAAACTACGAAAGTTTTTTATTTATGTTGGAATAGTTCAAGTTATTTCAATATTTTTTAAAATTTAAACCTAAAAACATTTTAAATTTAATTTAAAACACATCAAAAACTAAATATTCTCATGAATCATTAGAGGAAAATTCAAACAAATTATGTTAGGTTATTTGCGGTTAATCTGATAGTTATGTTTCTTATTATTTGGGATAGTTTGGTACTATTAGTAAGTGCATTCAAAATATTTATGAAATAAAAACTATAATATCAAGGGAAACCCTCGTATAGGTATAAAAGGTCCTCTATGATTCGAAAAGGAACATCTAATAAAAATATAATACCCTCTGCAATGATGTAAAAACCTCCTTTTTTTTGTGAGGACAAAAAAGCTGTTAAGGATACATTTTTATTTATTTTCAAATGATTCCGGATATTATTGTCTCTCCAAAATATCTATATACTTTAATAATCCTACAGAAATGGAATTACTATACATTTATTATTTTGTATTTAAATCTTGCTTTCTTAATATTTCCTTGTGTTTTCTTGTATTAATTTTAAGCGGCAATCAGATTTTTTTTTGTAGTTGTGCCTATGGCTAAATTGAAGAAAATTCCCATCGAATTAGGTTATACAAATTATTTTATGCGCAAGTATACAGTTTGAAATTATTTGTTTTTTTTTAGCATAAATAAAATATATTGTTAAATGTGTTTATATAAAATGTACATAAAAGTTATGAAATTTTGTACATACATGTACATATATATAAATATACAGGAACAAATTTAATAAGACAGGAATTACAAATAGATTTCAAATCGATTGATAAGGTGTCCAAAAGAAGGCAATGCATTTTTTTAGGTCCCGGATTAGCTGTTAATATAATTTTCTTGCTAGTATAAATAAGAAGTAACATATTGTAGCATATTTTTGGACACCAATTTAATTGATTTTAGATTCACAAAGATTATTTATTTAGTTCGGATTCATTTTATTAGGTTTAAAATTAAAAAAAATAAATTCTTGTTGTGTATATTCTTGCAGTTAAAAATTAGTTTGTTTCTTTTGGATTTATTTGAAGTTGCCGGCTTTTAGTTTCAAAATTGATTTCAAAAAGAAAGGATGTGATCAAAAAAAGAGTAAATAATACAAGAAAATGTATAAATATTCAAATTTAATTGTTTTAGTGAAATATGCACTCGAAATGGTAAAAATTCCATTTAATTAGGTTTATTTCGCAACAAAAAAAAGAGCAACAGCCCTCCCCACCCCCTGGGTTGAGCCACCCCCCGCCACCGTCTTGCTCTCACTCCCAGCGGCCATCTTTGAAAAAGTGTCTGCTGTCTCTACACGCACACACACATAAAAGCCCTAATTTTGAGCAGAATTTAGAAACTATTTCCGCCTGCATAGCTTCGATTTGTTTAAACAATATCACAAAGTTTCTTTTTTTAATCCAATGGTTTCGGTTTTTGCCAATTTTTGTGTCAATTTTGTGTCCGAAAAAGCTTACCAAAAAAATTAAATGATTCACCAATATTTGCTTTGAAATAAATTTTGCTTTAGTTTTTGGTAAACTTTTCTCTTGTTTTTCTTATTCAATTTTGGTTTTTAACAATTTTGTTGTATTTTTTGTTCAACTTTTGAGCGTTTTGTTTTAAACAAATGAAATTTAGGGCCCAGAATTAAATGCGAGCTTGATTTTCATGAGTTTTCTTTTGCTTTTCTTATTTTGTCGGCGTTTTTCACACTTTTTTGCTCTCCACGCGGCATCTGCTTTGGGTTTTTGCTTCGCTTTCGCTCTTTCTCTCCTCTCTCTTTTCACATTTTAAAGTTTCAAATGCGCAAAATCGAAAATATTCACCAGGACCACGTGCCTTGCATCAACTTTTAGACGTATTATTTTGCATTTAATTTTGCCGCGCACTTTTAAAATTTTTTTAGATTTTTCCTTGAGCTAGAAATAAGTTTGTTTAAAGTTCAATTTAAAGGGTTTTCTTTTTAAATTTATCTTGGTAATTGATTTTAAGGGAATTTTAATGGTTTTCTTTTTAAATTTATCTTGGTAATTGATTTTAGTTGATTTCCCTTTGATTTTCTATTTTCTTTGATCATAAAATTTAAACGAATAAATATTTAAGCATTTTAAGAATAGAATTATCGGAGCTGATTCTTTTATTAATTTTAGAAAATGTTTTTATTAAGTCGTATTTATTATATTTTAAAAAATATTGCTTTTTTTAATTTCCTAAGATTTTGATAGTAATTTTAAGAAAGTGTAATTCTTTTATAATTTTCACTAAACGAAAGTCTAGAGAATTTAACCAAATATTAACACAGTTTACTTAATCTTCTTCTTGTTTAAAAATCTTAAGGAAATCTTTTTCTTGTTCTTGGTTTAAAAAACTTAAGGAAATCTTTTCTTTTTCTTTCTAAGAATCTCAAGGAACTTTTAAGAGTTTGGAAGAAATTTTGTTCTCGGAGCGATGCTGCTTATCCGGCCACGCACTTTCCACGACTAATTCCCCGTCCAAATGCGCCGAAAATAATTTTTAAAAATTTCCGTGGCAAGGCGGCGGCTGCTGCGAAAAAAAAGCGAAAAAGCAAAGCGATCGCTCTCGCCTCTTTTTTTATATTTTTTTTTTTTTTAGAGTTTTACAAAGGGGTGAAACGTAATTTGGCTTGGCAGAAGGGCAAGCAGAAGAGGATGAGGCTGATGTTCATCCCCTTGGCGGGCTGTTTGGTTTGGGAACCCTTAAAAAACGGGTTGCCTTTGCCTTTCAGCCTCTCTCCCTATTGTTCCGATTGTCCTGTGTGTGTGTGCGAGTGTGTGTGTGCCTGCGAATTGTGCAAACACACAGGCCTAGCATTATCATTATCATCATTATCCCAATCGTCATGATCTGCGCGCTTGCGTCATCATGAAGTTGGCCTTGCCCAATAATCCCAGAGAGCCAACAACTCGGATTTCTGAGCCGCGCTCCTCCGATCTCCTCCGTCTCGTTTCTGTCCATTGTTTCGCATGTTTTCTTTTTTTTTTTTTATTTATAAAGAAATCTGCGTTTGGCGCGCTTTTTTATGTGTGTTTCCCGGATTCCTTGCTGTTTCCTTTGCTCTCTCTCTCGGTCTCTCTTGGTTGCTTCCTTGGCAAAGGACATTTGGTCTGGAGTTGCTTGCTTTTTGTTTGATCCTCTGCCTGTCTGTCAGAGATTCCCTTTTTTTTTTTTTAATTCTTCGTCGCTTGTCGCTCTATTCATTTGCATTTTGTTATTTAAAATCGTTTGAAATATACAAGAGGAAGGTTCTTTCTAGGAGCAAGGAATAAATTATAATAAAATTAGTAATGATAAAGGTAGGGAATAGGAAATTATAAGGATCTGTTGGCTGAAATGTGATATAGACAAAGCCAATTTAGAGTTGCTTTCAATGGCTTTTAAATAAAGTTTAGAGTACATAAAGTTTAAGTACATTTTCTTAAATCTCAGAGAACAGAAGGGTAAATCTTGAAATAATATTCCATAACAATATAATTATATATAAAGTTCAATTAAAGGGAAAAGAACTAAAGAAAACAAAGCCAACAATAACTTGAAATATAATAATTTATTATTTATTTGCTTGTTAATAAAATAATTAGTTATTGCCACAGGAGAAACTGATTAATTAATATAAAATTCCACATGCATTATATTTATAAACTGACTGCAGAAAATAAGTGAGCTTGCAAAGATCTTAAAACTACTATATCTGTTTCAAGATCATACTTAGTTAAAGGAATTGTATTATTATGGATCAATTTATTTGTATTAATTAAAGTTCATCTCTTAGTAAGGCAGTAATATTAATATTAAAACATTAATTATATGCTCATTCTGATTTATAAATATAAAATGGTGTTATAAAAGTTCCTAGAGTATTATTCTTGGTGACCAAGTAGTTAAAAATAGTTTTTCTTGGCATTTTAGGAACTCTTTTTAAAGGTTATACAATCCCAAGGCTTTCAAAAATATAAAAAATATGCATATAAATTATAATACAATTACGAAAGTTAGTGCTCCTTTAGCTACTATTTAATTTATATTTTGCAATTAATAAACCGATCATGATAAGCAGATGTATAATGTCTTTAGTTGTAGCCCCTTCCATACTCTATCATTATTCCAAAACGAATTAATTCAGCAACTGTCCCAGGGACAATCCATTTTAACAGCTTAGGTCCCTTAACCCTTTCTAAAACAATAATTTAAAGAACACATTTCCTCACTGATCCGACAGACTGAACGTAATCTTCGATGCGGATGCAACTCCCATCCCAACGTTCGTCCTGATCTCTTGGCCCTAGGCGAGGTGAATGAACTGTAAGAAATACATACTGTATATGGGAAAATGTCAGGGGCCAGGTAACAAAAACCGGCGATCTTCCTCCCCTCGCAAAAAAGGCGCCTTGTTAAGGAACCGTAGGATTTTTTACAGGATTTTGTCGTCCCCTCTTCCTTTGTCAACCTTAAAGAATAAAAAAGGTAAAAAGACAAGGCTGGGAAGCGGACAAATGTACGCAAGA
The DNA here is from genome assembly GCA_018874455.1 of Drosophila trapezifrons. Lineage (NCBI taxonomy): Eukaryota > Metazoa > Arthropoda > Insecta > Diptera > Drosophilidae > Drosophila > Drosophila trapezifrons. The sequence continues at coordinate 3,291 of JAEIIF010017067.1, read as the reverse complement.
TGCGCAACTAATTTGAGACTTTGAAGGAGGGACAACCCCTAATTTGCATGGACTCCTTAAGATCTCTCTAGGATCTAGGATTGATCATACATCATCTGCTGCTCCACACACACACACACTCAATCAAACAATTTTTCTATCTGGCCCCGAGAAGGAGGAGGGAGGAGAGAGTGCCATTAAAGTTCAGATTTCGTTTCCCGATCATTGCACAATCACGCTCCTCATCTAGCCTTTTTTGCACAGTGAACCCGAGAACCTTCTCTCTTTTTTTTGTTGCTTTTTTAATTACAAACGAGGGGAGGGTTAGCATTTTTTTTGGGAAAAAACTGTAGGGTTTTTAAGGGCAAAAATAGAAAATATTTGCACGCATATCCCGGCAATTACTTACGGTTTTCTGAACACCGCTTTCCAGAAAAAAAAAAAGGGGGATGAGGAGTGATAGATTGAAGGGAAGGAACTGCATCACCTTTTCTTTGGACTTTCCAGACTTTCTGGCAACCGTAGAAAGCTAATTTCTGGCCCCTGATTGATCTCCAACACCTACGCTCCATTCGAGGATTGAAAAAGTCGAATCTGGAGTGGTTTTCCCACATCAAGTGCCGATCAACTTACAAAGTAATTCACAAAACCGTAAAACCCCGAAAGCAGCTGCGCTGAAAAAAACCGTTCAACCCGCTGCTAAAATAAAAAATCTCCGCCGAGGACAAAACAAAAACAAATGCGAGACGGCGGCCTAAAAAATGAAAAAAGGGGAAATTCAATGCCGTGAAAAGGGTAGACTGAGTGAGGGTTTCGATCCCCGGACTCTCGCAGAGTTCGTTATCCTTGCCGGGAATCGGAGTCGGAGGGGCACACACACAATGCAGCATCATCATCGCAATCGCAATCATCGTCTGACAGCAGCGTCAGTCCTATGGTTAATATTGGAGTTATATATTTTTATATAGGGTTGCGATTTTGGGGTTTACGCGGGGAGTTTCCTCTTCTAATTCAACTCGCTCTCTCTGTGGAATAAAGAACTCCTGCCATGGGTGTTAACGGTCGGCTGCGGCTGCGCCTGATCCTTATGCCAGCTTGCTCATCATCATCATCCGCATAGTGACGGCGACGATGACTGAGCGAAAGATTGATCTCGTTGCAAATCAAAATAATGAAATTTACTTCCGTTTTGGCTGTTCTCCCTTTTCGTAATTTAATATGGCCTGTTAATGAAATATTTTTTCTAATTTTTTGAGGAACTACAGCTGATTAACAATGGAAATATGTTTAGTCATTTAGTTGAAGTGTTTTTTGATCATGATAAAAAAAATATTTAATTATGCAATTAGCTTTCAATTTGGTTTCTTTTTTGGTCATTTTCATAATTGTTGATTTTGTTTCCGAAACCAACTATGGTTGAGAGGTGACAGCTCATTATAGAATATAAAATTAAAGAATGACTCCTCATGTACTAAAATTAAGTAATAAGATATAAGAGGGATAGCAAATTTAATAAGTTTTTGGTAAAAAAATGAGTTGATCTCTTTAAATCTTTTAAAAATAAATCAAAACGTTTTTACCCAAATAATACAAGAATCCGGCATGCATATACAGCTGTTTCAGAAGGTAATCCCCCCACTTTCTCATCAGTATTAAATTTTGACCAACTCTAAATTTATGTGTTAAGTATTTTAAAATTAGTTAAAACATAGAAAAGTAATAAATAAATTAAAATTATTCAGAATCTTCAAAGCATTCTTAAAATTGTTCCAAGACTTTTTTTTAATTGCTCGGAAAACAAGAAAAAAATGTTATACATAAACCTTATACTCTTTCAAGGGGATTATAATTTTCTCCATGCAAAAAAGGTTTCTGAGAATGGAAGCAAAATATATTGGTGACTATTCCTTGATCGCCAAACTGTTGAAGGTGTTATGACACTGTATTAAATACTTCATTAACTAGAGTTTTCTTTAGAGGCTTGACCAGAGTATTTTACGTAAGTGCGAGCAAGACGACTTTGAATTTATGTATTAATCTCTCATCACTTACGTAAAATCCCATGGTTGCTGAAAAGCCCCTAATGAAAACTCTAATTAATGAAGTTTTTAATACTTCTTTAATAATGAAAATACAGTATCATAACACCATTACCTAAGTCTTTGTTTTATAATTTTATTGGACTGGTGGAACCTTGGGACCAAAATTTCTCGTTTATGGAAATGCTTTATATTATAAAATATAATTCATATAACATTTATTCCAACGTACTTACATACACATAAGTATAAATATAAATTATTTGATACAAATTTTAAAATAAATTGTTTGCAAATTGTATGCTACTGGCACAGGGTGTTTCGGGTGACTTGATGCAAGCGCTTTGTACTAATGCCACTAGAGGGCGACACACTCATGTATATTAACGTGTACAATGTATGTAAAATACGTATAACTTTTTTACGGTACTTGTAAAATGCTGAACGATATGAAACTGCAGGAATACTTTACAAATCTGGCTGCTTTGAAACATTAGTGTACATTCCTTCTATTAAATTCAAATTTTAATTTATTTATAATTATTGCAGCGTCGTCTAGTTATCATAAAATTAAAACATTAATTCTAGAATTATAAAAAAAAAATTATAATTCCTTCATCAAGGGTACAAATATGTCGGGATTCAGTGACCACACCAGAGAAAATCTGACGCGATGGAGGCTTTAGATTCGTGCTTAGTTCCTTTCAGTAGAAATGCAAAAATGTACCCTAATCGGACTTCTGCGAACATAATTTCACAAAATTCGTTTACCTTTTCGTCTAATCTCTTCACCTTCGTCTGAATTTGAGAGGCAAAGCCAGAAAGCACGAGATAAAGTTTCCCCGGGAAAACTTTCATCATTTAGCGGCAAATGACAACAAGTCGTAAAGGCAACACAAATTGCACGCCGCCTCCCATCTTCAGGCAGGCCACAAAACCGGTGACGTCACACATTTCGTTTTCCATGAATGGACTTTCATCAGCGGTGGGAAAATGGGGAGAAAAACTACTATGAACGAGTGAATCGCATGCCAGGCGAATGGTTTAAGGTCAATGCGAGAGTTGTGAGAGGGAAGGTCAGGTCATGTCACGACTGGTGGTTGCAGGCGCGACCCCAACAACACGAATGACCACAATTCCCGCCAGCTCGACAGTGGAGCTTCTGAAGCGCGAATTGGGTCAACACAAGCGATACTTTAAGTCCTGAGTACTAAGATGGGTTAGCTATAAACATTTTATCTTATCATGCCGATCATCTTCTCTCTGACTCATA
>JAEIIF010017023.1:0-10584 GCA_018874455.1 Drosophila trapezifrons | reverse complement strand
AATTAATGTATTAATCACTCATTGAAAGTGCCCTATAGTCGTCTTGCTCGCACTTACGTAGAATCCTATGGTTGCTGTCAAGTTTCTAATGAAAACTCCAATTAATTAAGTTTTTAATACAGTGTCATGACACCATTAAGAGCTTTCCCTAATTAGTTGTCCCAAAAATATATTTATATTATCGACTCACGACCTTGCTTAACCCATTTTCCCTTGTTTGACACTATAATTCCCAAAGGGTTTTAGCTCAGCTAACTGCTTCGATGAATAGCTTCCGCATTTTTCGACCATCTCTATTTTTTTATTTTGCGGTTGGCTTTGGTCTGCAGTTTGGAACCCCTTGACCCCTGACCCCGTCCACCCACACCCAGACACACACTCGTTTTTCCGTTTCTATGCCTGTGGGTTCTCCAATGGACGACTGTCTCTGTCTGTGTGTGTGTTTCTGTGTGTGTGTGTGTATGGATGTGCACATGACATGAGGCACAAAAGGTTCAACTGACTGTAAAACGCTTAAATTGATTTAAATGCAAAGTCGACCCGAGAGTCCGAAATGAATGAATGAGCGAATGAATGAATGAACGAGTGGAGTAAGTGATTGGATAGTCGGGGGCTTTTCCCCAACCATTTTTTCCTGCTGCTCCCATTTTCTTTACTTCCTTCTATATTCTATTTTTTTTTTTTCTATTTTTTAGAGGTCTGATGCCTCTGTCTGGGGCACTGGCAGTCATCATTTGACTGCCACCTCGGGGCTATTTTCCCTCAGAATTTTCCACCTCTCCTCCTCTAATCAAAACTGCAGGCTAGAGGAGGAGCACTCACATTTTTGCCGAGTGTACGGAAAAGTTTGTTAAACTCGCAACCGCAAAAACATAACAAAAAAATAAAATATGAAAATAAAGACACAGCGAGCAAGTGAGGCGGGAGGCGAAAAGTTTGTTTTTGGGCTCTGTGTGGAAACTCAATGAGCTCAAAAATCTCTTTTTAATACTTGGGCATAACTAAATTAACAAAGCATAAGTAGAAACTAAGCCAGGCTGTGTGTGTTCTGTATCTGTGTATCTCTGGATGTCTGCTCCTGAAGTTTTGGCTTCATTTAACAATTTTAGAGAAATTAAATTTTGCGAAGCCTGCAAGCCAATGCGATTTTCCAGCTACAAATGGGCAAGTATTTTTCAGGGGAACAAGGGAGGGGATTGTGTGTGAGAGGGGTCACCCGTTTGTGCCCCCTCCCCCCCCACACACACACACAAACACAGTCGAGAGGCAATACAAATATTTAAAGGCCTATTTTTCCAGTTCTTTTATTGGCAAACTGGTTAAGTTTATAGTTTTATTATTTATTTATTGCTTGAAATTGTTTGTAATTATCTATAATAAATTAAGTTAAGAACGCTATTTATATATTAGACTTTATTTCTTATTTGTTATTATCTAACATAAATAAAGAAATTTATATTTGGAAATATAAACTTAAAGTTGGAACTCTAATTTAACTATTGGTATTTCTTTTTCTTATAAAAAATTTTAATGTGAATTTTTAGAGTCCCAAAAATTTGTTTCTTCAGAAAATCCTTTTATTTATTTATTTTTCTTATTATTAATTTTATTTCTTCAAACTCCTGTTTAGTTCCCATTAAAAATGCATTTATTTGGCCACTGTTCTCATCCTTTTTATAGTCAGACAGTTGACTTTACTTGGCCTTTTCATCTCTTGTAATCTCGCAGACAGAAAAAAAAAAAAGAAAAATATATAAAACAAGAGTATCAAGAGCGCTTAAGTGTGTATTCAGTTAGAACCAAATGAGAGTTATGATTTAGGAACATTTTCTAGGGTTTTCATTAGAATAATAATGAAATACCAAAACTTACACTTAAACTTAGTTAGAGAACTTGCAAGGATTTAGCTTGCAGTTTTTTGTAACAAGAATTTCAAGAGCATATGTACTTGGTAATTGACTTAATTATACATTTTTACAAGTATAATTTCTGAAAATTGTACTAATGAAGGCCTCTTCAAGACCCTGTTCCCTGTGTTTTGCAATGTAATATTTTTTTACCAAGTATTTTTGTTGGTGCCGTGACCACCAAACTAAACCGAACTGTGTTGCGCAATAAGATGGACAGGGACATGGCCAGGATATGGAAACAGGCAGCCAGGCAGTCGGGCAGGCCTAGAAGGGGCCGGCGGCGGTGGGCATATAAACGCTTGCAGGTTGTATAAAAATTGTATATGCAAATGAAGGCAAACAACAGAAACAGACAGTGGCGGCAGCAAAAAAAAAAGAAAACATTTTTTTCTCGTTTTGCCCATTTTGTTTGCTTCTAATGTGAGGGGACGGACAGGGGGCAGGTGAAATGGACAAGGGCAGGACTCACTTCCTGGACGGTGTCACTCTGTTTAAGGATGCCCCTTCAGGGATAACGAAGGATAAGTGGGAAACTTACTTTTTATATATATATATATTTTCTTTTTTTTTTTTGCAGCCACGACGACCTTTTTATTTTTGCCTTTTTTATTTTTATTTTATTTCAGTTTTTTTCTGCTTTATTTTATTTTTTGTTCTCTTGTTTTGTATTCCGTGACTCCTTCTCGTGCCGGAGCCTATGAATTGAATTATTAAGCATGCTCTCTCGCTGCCAAAAAGGGGCGGCTGGTTGCTTGCTTACTTTTTTTTATTTATATATATATATTTTTTTTTTTTGGTGGGCGTGGCAGGTCATTCAAATGCAAAAAGAGCGACGCGATTTTCTGCTCAAATGGAAGCGCACAAACTTCAGGCAGAAAAAAAAAAATATAAGAAAAGTAAAAAAATAAAAACCCTATAGAGCCGCATTTTTTTCTCCATTGCGAGAAACAGCGAAACATTTTCACGGCAGCAATCGAAATGAAAATGTTCGCCGGCAAATAAATGAAAATTAACCAAAGTGAGGCGAGGAACTCAACTCAATCGCAGCTCAACTGAAGTGCCATTTTTTTTCTTGCTTTAGGCGGGGCCAGCTTTAATAATAATTAAGTTAAGTAAATAGGGTTATTTTTCAGTTTTCAGAGAGGTTGCTTCACAGTAATATATATGCTTTTTTTTAGGTTCTGGGTGTATAATGATGATTGGGGGTGTAAAATAGGGTTATAATGGTTGTGAGTCGTGTTTTCAATTGATTTTAAAATGTTTTACTGTTTTTGTTTTTATAATTATGCATTATATGGGGTTTATAAAATATAGATATATAAATTATTGCATTTTTGGTAATAATATTGAGTTAATTGAATTTTAAAATATTTGTTTACTTAGCTTAGGACATTAATTTAAGTGCTTAGATGAAGAACATAGCAAATCTTAATTTAAAAACCATTAAGAAAGGTTAATCAACAAAGATTAGCAGTAAAAGCTGACTACCCAAGCTAAGCCTCACGAAATGCAGCATCTACGCCACCTCTTCGTTATAAAATATCAAAAAATATGTTAAATGAATTCAATTTAAGCTCAACATCTTTCTTATTCTATATAACAATTCCAAAGAAAATAAGCTAATAAAGTAGCTAGCGGGAAAAAATGTAAAACTGCATTTCCTATTTTTTTCTCCACTTGAAAACACTTTCCAGTTGACCAAAAAAACTTTGCCCTTTTCCCCAGCAAGAAAAAGCTGTAAAAGCGGGAAAAGCGTAGGCGCGTTGGCCATATATAAACAAAGTATAGAAAATACAACAACAAAAAAATGTAAAACAAAATACAAAAAATACAAAATAAAAATTGCAAACAAGGACAAAACTTTTCTAATCTAAAAAAGCACAAAGGCAAACAAACACTAAGCCAGGGGGCAAGGGGGTGAAGAGTTGTTGTAGGGGAAAGGAGGGAGTGTAGGCCAAGTGCAAAATAAAATTATGGCATTAAATTTTCATGTCAATTACAAACGGCGACAGGTTCGGGGAGTTTGGGGGGAAAAAGCCAAGAAGCTGGCCATAATAAATGACTCCCCAAAAACCCCACCTCCCCCGATGGAAGCAGGTGTCAAAAGCAAGTGGCGCACTTGCAATTACAACAAAGGCAACAAAAAACAACAACAAAAGGCGGGCAAAAAGAAGGAAACAGAGCAAAAAGAAAAAAAAAAATCCCAAAAGGCAGAGGCAAATATTTAAATGAAAACCCAAGGAAATGCAGAAATTATGGCATACTTTTTGGCAGCCAAAATGAAGAGAAATTAAAGCCAAGTTAAGCTGCCTGAATAACTCAACTTTTCCTCGAGATTTTAAATCTTTTGTTGCTTGATTATTATCCTTGACACTTGTAAATAGATTTATAATAACTGCCAGCTAAATATAAATATAAATAAATTCCAATCCTTCAGCTGACACCTCTCTGGATATTTGTTGCCAAGTAACTTTTACAAGTAACTTATTGATTTAAACTAAAACGTAGTTTTTAAAGGTTTATTTGACATATTCACCCCAAATGCCTTTGAGCCAAGTTTTTTATGCACTAGTTTCTGGTTTATATAAAAGCATAAGTACTTGTTTATATACATATATTTCCATGTACGTGTGTGTATGTTTTTCACTTTTTTTTCTAAGAGCTTCTTCGCCTCTTCTCGCTTTGTGTAAAGTAGGTAAAAAAGTTTTCCGTTTCCTCTACGCCATTTTGGCCACCTACTTTTGGCCGAAAAAGCTTGAGAGCGAGCAGAGAGTTCGTTTTGCCAGAGCAGAGCATTTTTTCGCATTGCCGTTTATTTCCCTTTTATTTTGTTGGCCAATTTCCGGTAATTCAGTTTTATGCAGCAAACTTTTCTATTTTTTTCCCATCCTCCCACCTCTCGCCATTTTCGCATCGCATTTATAAATAAATATGTTTTTCGTTTTTCTCTCCCGCTTATATATATTTATTTTTCTTTTTTTGTGGGACTTTTGCGGGTGTTTGGAGGGAGTTTTGGCCGAGGTTCCAGCAGTACCCAAGGTCATTGAGATGTGTAAACTTTTGCCCATTTGCAGTTGGGCGAAGCAACAAATGATGATGAACATTTTTATGGAGCAGCCACAGTGCGTTTCACGTCGTTAAATCACTGGCAAGGGATCAGAGTTTGAGTAGTCTGTGAAGTTGTGCGAATTTCACGGATTCCATTCAGCTTTTTGAATCCTTCGAGTGGATTTATTATTTCACTTTTGAGCATTTCATTTCATCAATTTTACTATCGATTTTTGTTTTTTTTTCGGGCGCGCTATCGCTATCCAAAGTGTTATCGTTCTTTACTTCGGGATGAGGAATTTTTTCGGTCAGTTGGAATTGTATTTCCAATTATTAATTGATTAATTCAGGACTTGGTTTAAATTCCTTTGAAAATAAAGTTATTTTTGATAATTCTTTACAAGTACTTCTTTAAGAGTATTGAGGTTTTATTTATATATTTTTATTACTATATATATTACCACACTTAATACTTGGTCAAAATTCCTTGAAAAATAAAGTTAGTTTTAATAATCCTTTAAAAGTACTTCCTTTCGGGTATTGAGGTTTTATTTATATATTTTTATTACTACATATATTGCCATAGCTAAATATAATTTAAAGTCGCTGGTTAGCTTAAAGAAATATTGTTTACAAAAAAATATACAACTTCCCTAAGAAAAACTTTATGGTTTTCCTTGACATAATTTCCTAATCTTCTTCATATAAATTCTGACATAGAAGTGGGCCTTTAGGTACCGCTTAATTAATAATTATTATTAATTATTTATTTTCCTGCACCAACAAAATTTTATTTTATTTTCTGGAGTGAATATTTTGTTTGAATATTTTTATTATTATTATTTTCTCAAAGCAAATACAAATTCTTTAATATGAACCGCACTGTAGACCCAATATCACCGCCGACTCTAAATTGACTTAGATAATTTTCACTTTCACAGCATCACAGCACTGCCTGCCCCCCCCTTCCCCCTCTTAATTTGATTAGAAAAGTTTCGAAAAAAAGAGCAAGAAAAAATCAGAAATTTTATGACTTGAAGAGCAGCGAAAAAGAACAAAATTTAAGACAGAGAGAAATATTTTTCGGTTCCGTTGAGGTTTTGTAGCTTCCACTCAATTCTTCCCCCCGAACTCCACCCATTTTCCGCCCATTTTTTCCGCACTTTTTCCCTCTTTTTTCCCACACTTGTTGTTTTCGCCATTACCCCCTTTTCCTACTCCTTCTCGGTCGGTTGTTGCTTTGTTGTGGTCTCCACTTGAAAAATTTGATTGGCAAACAAGATTTTTGCTTTTGCTGGCTGCCTTTGCTTTTGCTGTTGGTTTTTGTCATTTTCGGCAATTGGCTAAAAGTTAATGGGGCAGCGGGTTGGGGTGGGGGCTGCGGGAGAGGGGCTTAAAGAGTTCTCAAGTGAATCGTTTGGAAAGTACAATTAAATTGTGACAGAATCTGAGACAAAATAAAGCCAAATCTGTCAAAGGTGGCAGCCGCAAAAGTGTTTGTCTGTGAAAAACATCTCAAAAAGGGGAAGTGGTTTTCGTATTTTATTTCTTAAAACTTTTTATTGAATCTTATTTGCAAAAATGTTAAGATATTTTATAGGAGCTACGTAAATTCTTTATTATTATTATAAACAAATTGTATATACAAAAATTCATATTGAGATCATTAAGTTGTTTCAGGAATGTAAAGGCAGGCTTTTTAAATATTAGTTAAAACAGGCTTTCCAAATATTAGTTAAAACATCATTTTATTTAAGTACATACTTGTATTTTTATTTAATAATATTTAAAGCTAAAGGTTTGTATTAAAAAAATATATTAAAAATTTTAATTTAAGCATTTTCTTATTGAAATACTATCAACGCTGGTTTTAATATGCAATTTAATTAAAAAAGAACTTATAATAAGAAAAAAAAATTTAATAAAAAACTAAAAACATAAGAAATTTAATTATTTAGTTATTTTGTATTTATTTACTTAATTTTAATAAAAAAAAAACCTGTGTTTGGCAGCCAAAAGCGCGAGCAACAAAGTGAATTTGCGCAGTTCCTGGAGGTTACGAAGGCGTTTTGCCCATCATTCCATTAGCACAGACCGGAAGCGGAATTCGACCTCTGACCCCACTTCACACCACCGCCGCCTCGTTGCGCTACCCCTCCTCTACCACCCCTCCTTTCCATATTTATGACGTGGGCGCCTCTGCTAATTGACTTGAAACATTTTTTCCATGTTCCCAAGGACAGAAGGAACAAAAGAAAAAACAGGGAAAGCAAAAAAAAAAAAAAATACATAAGAAAACAGGGAAAGTTTCAAGTCATTTTGCATTGATTGATTGATTGATTGATGGATTGACTGATTGGCCGGTCTAGGATTTCACTTGCACTCAAGCAGCACGGTCACTAAATGCAAGACAAACATGAAAGCTGGAAAACTGGAGCTTGGAACGAGAATAAAGCGTAGCATACTTAGAGCTGCATCAAATATGAAAGCGAAAACTGGTTTGGTCCTGGAAAAGAAGGTCCTCGAGTCGAGCAATTCGTTATTTTTGTTCTCCTTTTAACCCTTCAGTGAGTTTGCTGGGAGAGCAGGTCTCTTAGGTTGCATTTCGAATGTTTAATTTTGTATTTATTTATGGGAAGCACAAGGGAATTGTTAGAAATATTTATAAAAATATTCATAATTAAATTAATTCAACAGATTTTTAAGGTATTATTTTTAAAGAAAATATTATTTATAAGATCGATGTGTGACAACCCTAACTCCTTATTGTTATCTTATTCTTAATCATAAATAGTGCTGGCAAGCTGGCTAGTAAGGCAATAAGCTTTAGTGCAGCTGTTTAATTAATATATTAATTAAAATAATACTTAACTTACTTACTTAAAAAAGTTATATATACCCAAAAACATAATAAAGAATTAAATTTCATATTAGAGTTATCCTGGCAACCCTATATCTTCTTTTGAAACTAGAACTCTGCCATCATTGACATCCTGGCAACCCTAAAACTGCTTTGAAAATGCAACTCTGCCTTTAATGTCATTAGCTTGTCAAAACATAACTGCAATTCATTTTTATTTCATTATAAATTGTTATGTGAAGTGAAAATAATAGAAAAAAAAGAGCTTAAGTGCCTTTGTATTAATTAATTGTGAAATGAAGTATATAAAAAGAGTTTAAGTGCGTTTAGTGCGGGCCAGGTGAGTTCTAGTCGATTATTGATGAGAAAACCACACAAATTGAATATTTTATAACAACATTTTAATAACTTTAATAAGCTTTTTGATATACAATATTTACTACGATGTTTGCCATGAATTTAGAGGATTTTGTCACTCAGTAAATCACGCAACCACTCACCATAAGAGGGAAATGTCCAAGTATTAAATGTCCACGAATTTCTTCCTTGGCCAGCCGCACTTCTCGCCTTTATATTATTTATATTTTTTTTTGTCGGCTTTTGTTGTGTTGTTTTGTTGTGGATTTTGTGTTTGGCCTTGGAGGCGCTCCTTACCGCCCCTCGACGACGACGAAAAAAAAAAAAAAAGAAACGGGTTTACTTGGTGGGGTCCTACTTCTAGCCTTCTCTGGTGCTTATTTTTATTTATTATTATTTTTTTTTTCTTGCTGCTGCTGCAGGTGCAACTTGTGTCGGATGCTGGATGAATGGGATGCTTAGTAAGTCGCCTTCTTGGCCGTTTTTTTTTTCGCAGACCGGTTGCACAGGAAGCTGGCTAACACACACGCACACGGACACACGCACACTGAGGCACACCACCGACACACACAATAACAAAAAAGAATGTTTAATTTATTTTAATTGGGCTTTTCCTTTTTTTTTAGCGGGTTGTTGTTGTTGCTTTGCATTTATGCAGCCTGTTTTGTTTTGCATTTTCGGTGATCACTTAAAAAAATAACGGTACGGCCTTCCTGGCATTCCTTCTCCTAGCTTTCCTTTTTAATTATTTTTTTTTTTATGTTTTTGTCTCCTTTTTAGAGTGTTTTTATTTATGATTTGCGGTTTATTTTAATTGAATTATTTTTTGTTTTATGTTTTGTTTATATTTTTCGTTGTTGTTGTGATTTTATTAGTTGTTGTTGTTGTTGTGGTTGTTCTTTGCGGACTGTTGTGGTGGGGGAGAGAGAGCAACACGCAACCGAATCACACGACTGTCTGCTGACACGGCGGAACACGTACTAAAAACTTGTTATAGGAAAATCGCTGAAAACGCTCGTTCTTCGCCGACGTCGTCGTCGTCTGCAGTTCTGCCAACGTCGCTGTCGCTGTCCCCAGCATTAACAGAGGCGGCACGCGGCGGCATGCAAAAAGCAACACATCCCCATTCCAGCAGCAGCAACAACATTTACATGGTGCGTGGCGGAAAAACTGTTCCCGAATTTCGTTCGCGTGCCTCTGCTAAAAATAAAGCAAGCCGAACATAAGCCGACCGAAAGCCGACCGCCCCGATGCCATGCGACGACGCTCCCGCCCCCCCTCTCGTTGTCTCTCCACCAGTCTCCACTGTTTGTACTAAATTTAAACGAAGTCAAACGAACAAAGCAACCTCGGGGGCTGCGAAACCAGGTCGCTTCGTTCCAAAAATGTTAAGGATATTAACAGCGGCAGCACCCGCTAACATTGCGTCTTTGGGGACAGAGGCAGAGCATGAGGAGGAGTGGGAGCAGCCAAAGGAGGAAGGAGGAGGAAGTGCGGGGCACATCGGAAACATCGGGAGACATCGGGGGGGGCGGCTTAAGTGATATTATAGCCCCGGCATAAATTAGCCATCGGGTCCCGACGCATTAAAATCTTGATTGGTGGCCAGCAGATGCAGCACACAGTCAGTCAGTCACTGTTACCGTTCCCACTCCCATTCCCGCTCCCGTTCCCGTTCCCGGTTCATGCTCCCAAAAAAAGCGAACGCACAGATCCGGAAGTGCCACACAAAGGTGACAGCGACAGCGCAGGCATGCCCCACATCGGAATGAATACCATATATATAGTATATATGTATGTTAATGCCATAAATCAGGGGAAATCAAGGGAGGAAGAATTCATCAGGAGTTTCCAGGCGACTTTTCAGCGCCTTTCTAGCGATTTTTAAACTATTTTCAAGCGGCTTTTCAGCGTTTGCAAGCGATTTGCGAGCGATTTACAAGCGACTTGCGAGCGATTTGTGAGCGATTTGCAAGCGACTTGCGAGCGACTGGCGAGCGACTTGTGAGCGACTTTGATTTTTTGCAACGTTTCTGATCTTGGCTGCCAGGGTTGCCAGCTTCCAGGGATTATTTTAACTATTTTAGAGTTTACAAATAATTTTTCAACCTTTCAAATTCACATCCATTTTTGTATTTAAAAATTAATTTATGATTTAAAAATTAAATAATAAAAAAGTTGTATTATGCAATTGTAAAATATTTAAATTTATATTTTAAAATTAAAAAATAATACAAAATAAAAACTCTGGCTGTTAAGAAATCTAAACAACATGATTATAATTAATTTAATGAAATATTAATAATATTGAAAGACGACTCGGACTTTATGGTTGTTAAATAAAATAATATAATGGCCTTATGACACAGGGCACATATTTTCATTAATTAGAGTTTTCATTAGAGGCTT